>JASANE010010140.1:0-139290 GCA_030248225.1 Trileptium ribeirensis
GAAAATGGTCGACTTCGGGTGATAGCCTATGGAGGGCAGAAGTTTTCTCCTGCTCAAATGCACTATAGCATACCTGAAAAGGAATGTTTAGCTATTGTACGTGCGTTCAAAGAATATCGACCATACTTCATTGGTAACTACGTTACGGTGTATACGGATCATCAATGTTTGACGTATATACTGAACGGCCGTCGAAATTTGGATGGACTTACAGGCAGCCTTTTCCGATGGACCATCAAACTGCAGGAATATTCGTTCGAGGTGAAGTACATGCCAGGGCTTAAACTTATGAATGCTGACGGTATGAGCAGACCACCTTTACTTCAAATATCGAAGGAAGATATCGAGAAGGCGTATACTTCTGCAGCCTATGAACGCGACGACGCTGTAGCTTATGCTGTGGATGCGGATGACACTGGTCAGGAGGCTTCACGAACGGATCATTTTGGTCAAGATCAACCTGAAATGGTAAATTTGCGACACAACGTCACGGATCAAAACTGGCCATGGTCGCAGGAACGAATTCTTAGAGAACAACAATTGGATCCGGAAATTGAGGAAATTCGGGCTTTTAAACTTGCTAATGGTGAAGTTGCAGGGCTACCGAATGAACGTTACCGATGGCTATGTCGAAATCAAGGAGATTTCTTTTTCCAGGATCAATTACTCTTTCATCTACACTGGCGCCATCGACATCAGCGACGCGCTGTGGCATTTACGCAATTGGTTGTGCCGAATGTGTTTAGACAAGAATTATTGCAAAGATATCATGAAAACTTTGCAGGTCATCTAGCCTGGGAACGAACTTATCCCTTACTTTCAAAACACTATTATTGGCCAACTATAGCAGCAGATCTACATGTATTTATACGGGATTGCATTGTCTGTAACCGTTACAATCCAGGTGGTAGTCGTAGAGTACCTCTACACCCAATTGCTATTCCGTATTCGCCATGGGAAACGGTGGGTGTGGACATCGTAGGACCATTGCCGGCTACAGAAAATGGTAACAAATATATCATTTCCTGGATTGACTACTTAACGAAATGGCCTGAGGCATTTCCTGTACCTGATACTACTGCGAAATCCATTGTAACAACTTTCATTCAAGGTGTTTCCAGTCGACATGGACATCCCAAAACGGTCATTGTAGATCGAGGTGCTGGATTTATGGCAGAGACACACCAGAAGGCTCTGAGTTCATGAGGAGTGAAACTCAACTTTGTGGTAGCGTATCACCATCAATCGAATGGCCTGGTCGAACGGTGGAATCAAACACTCATTCGGGTGTTACGCAAAATTGCAGACGAAAATCCAGATTGTTGGGACGAATATATTCCACTAGTTTGTATGGCGTATCGAATTACACCAAATGTAGCCACTGGTGAAACGCCATATCGGATGAACTATGGTCGGGACATGGACTTGGCAGAGGAACCACGACGACTTCAAGTGCGATCGGAATCTGTACAGAAATATGTACAGGATTTGTACCAGCAGTTACAAACAATTTGGACCGAGTGTAAAGATCAATTACAGAAGACACAGGAACAATATCGAGAGCGATACGATCGACGTATTTCGGGGAATCAAGCAGATATTGTCGAAGGCAGCTTGGTCTTCCTGCTTGAGAAAACTGCTCGTGGACGGGGATTTCACCCAAAATTAGAACCGTTATTTCGAGCTTCATACAGGGTAGAAATGGCGACGGTCATAATTTCGAATTTATTCTAAAATAAACCAACCACGAGGTCGGGATTTGTTAGTCCATAAGGACATGGTAAAATTATATCTGGGCAATATAGAGCAATACCTGGGATACCTGCGGGGCAAAATTCCCATAAATCCTAAAATTCAAGATCTTTGTAGGGTTTGTCGGCAGGTAAATGCGCCAAATCGACCTGGTAAAAATAAGCCGAGACGGTTAAATGAATGGGTCGCTTGTGATGGTCCTCATTCAGAAGTTCACTGGTTTCACTTGGATTGTGTCGGATTAAGTAAATTGCCTACTGCGGTAGAGCAATGGTTTTGTGCTGAGTGTAAATACAAATGTAGTGACGGTAGTTTCAGGTTTTATGTGTTAAAATAAATTCAATAACTAAATTTTGTATAGTTTAGACTAACAAAAAATTTTCTCGTTGGATAGAAACCTAAATTTTTTGTTATTGAGTATTTGAAACTACGGTGGCTACGGGGTTCACACTATTGCAATGTACTCACAGCTGTTCGCAAGTGATGTCTCTTCGAGCGAAATTATATGAGCTGTATTGTTGGAAAATTGTAAATAGTTATCTGGTTGGCAAATTTTAGACTAACTTTGGTACGCTGAACAATTTCACAATAAGTGTTAGGAACTATATTTTTCTTCGGTTTAAATTACTTATTTTCTGTTTAAAGGAAACTTATCCTTTAGCATCTTTTAAATTAATAGGTATCAAAAGTTAACAAAATTTGAAAAAATTTATCTGAAATTTGTCATTATGTTGAGATGGTGTACATAAATATTGTCAATTTTGGTTGTGTATGAAAATTTATGAAATCTAATGGATGGACTATTATAGAAGGAAAGGAAATGCATTGATGGGAAATCTGCAAACGAGGAAATGGTAGTGTCGTAATCAGAATGTACGTTATTTTAGAACGGCGGAGCTCGTTAACAAAACGATCGAGCAGCGAACACGGTGCCAGATCGAAATCATCGCCTATGCACGTCTATTTTATCGGCGACTAGGGCTACCGCGAATGGTAATCTGTGTTCGAACGCAACCGCAACTGGAAATGGCGCTAACGTTATTGCGAGAGTCCAGCTGGAACATTTTTGGATTGGACAGCGAAGCTTTTCAGCTGCCGCAGTGGTTAAGAGATATAAACGCTCAGGATATGCTAAACCGAGAGGAAGTTAGCATTGGAACGTCGCTAGCACAACGATACTCGCGTCACACTCGTTACGGGCGCGTGGAACCGTTCCTATCCGAGGTGTGGTTCAATATTCGTAATATGACACGGCTCGGTGTTAAACAGGGTTTTGCAGCGACTATCCAGCTCGCAACCATGGAAGGCTTGGTAGTCTTCATTGATTTGATCGGATTTCGACTCACAATGCCAAGCATTTTACGTGAATTCTTAGAAGATCGCAAGTTGTACATTATCACGTGGGCGGGACATTATGATCGACATTATCTATCGCGTCTCGAAATTTTGCGTGGAAAAGCACCACTTGACGCTGATCATTGGCTCGATCTTCAGGCGCTGAAAATGCAATACGAGCATGAGCAATATGCACCGAAGAGTAATCGGTTGGATGAACAATTTAGGCAAACGTTGTACCAAGAGCGACCAGCTATGACACCATGGGGTGATCTAGCAATGCGTGTCTTCGGAGACATAATTCACGATTACTTTCCACCGCCGCCTAAGGAATATAAGAAGAAAGTGAAAGAATATCGTAAACTCGCTCCACGGAAACGCGTTCCCTATCGCGAGTTTATCGTCTATGCGGCAATGGACGCACTAGTACCGGATTTAACCGTTATGGCTGCGGAGGAACGATCTACGCTTGACGGCGGAATAAAAACAGTGGAAGATGTACGAGATTGGATGAAAGATCTAGTTTGGACATTCTTACCAATCGACTATTTCAAAGTTCCGCAAATAAAATTCGATTTCGACAAAGCATACCAATATCCGGAAGTCGAAACGATATTTATGCCACGGTATTTCGACATGTGCCAACGAACCAATAAAGATTTTCCGGAACATCATTCGTATCCGATGATCTATGTTCGAGAACCGGATGAACTAGATGTCAAACATATGTATATCGCATTGGATACTTCGGAACGAATTCGTTGGGCTGCAGTATTGCCGAAATATCAACGTGCATGGAAAATGCCACAACCCGATATTAGCCTGCGCGGTGAATTATTGACTCCCGCTAAAAGTAAAACTATGAGTGAGTCATTGCGGTACGGCGTCATTGAAGACCAACGTCGCAAGCATTCAGGACCTGTCTTGTTGTTGGATTACGCACATCATATGGAAAAAGAAAGGGAAGACGCTCGGCGACGAGAAGAACGAACAACTTTTTCGGAGGAATCTAGTCCTGGTTTGGAAATCGTTGACGAAATAATGGATCAATCTGGTGTGACTGCGAAACAAAAACCATCTGAAAAAGCACTAGAACCATTAAAAGCAATCGCGTCGCAACCGTCGTCGCAAGCGACGTCAGCGAGTGAACAGCAACAAGGTGTTCCTGACCAATTAGCGCAACGATTATCGGGAGATTTATCTCCAATATCGCAAGATGGTGATGAAGCTGCTAATCAAATTATTTGCACGAATCGGTTATACGAAGCTGTTGCAGCAGTGAGTATTAGTGACAATCCGGTTGGGGTTGAGGCAACGTCTGATCAACAAATACCTCAGGTGGTATCACAACAAATGGGTCACATTATTTCTACGGAAGACGTAGCGATGAGATCTGCTAATGATATGGATGACTCAACTTTTGTTGATCAATGGTTCGAAATCGACACAGTGCCAGCGGATTATCAACCATATCTAACGTCCACGAGTGGCACGGCACCCGGCTATGCCACAACGGTAGTTTCAAGTGACTTGCAAGTACAATCAAATCTGGCATTGGAAACATCCGGAACAGTCGTACAACATCCATCGTTACCGTCACATGATACCCCGAATGTAATTAGTGCGATACCTCCGGTGATGGGACCGTTGGGTACTCTTGCATTTACTGTACCACCGCCAGCTATTACTCGGATAAACGCTATGCCAGCGACGGGGTTAGCGAATGTTTCTAATTGGCCTGTGTCTAGTGCTTCGACTGGGTATCTTTCGACTTTACAATTTTCGACAGTTGCCACAACTTCAACGGGAACTATTATACGCAGTTTTCCTGGTGCTCTTACTTCAACGGACGTGTTATCATCAGCTGCGTCTGAGGCAAGTACTATACCTTACGCGTTGGCACCATTGGTTTCTAGTGCTTGGGTACCTCCGATTATGCAGTCAACAGCGTCAGTGGTACCAGTCACTACTGTGGGTGCTGTAAATACGGAGTCAAATTCGGAATCCGTTGAACCATTGGTAGCAAATGTTTCAGGTCCATTATCAGAGATCAATTCTTACAAGATTTTCTTGGCGAAATAGGTCAGAATGAGCCACTATTTATAGTTCGGCGACAACCAATTTGGCCGCCAGAAACCAATGAACGCTGTCAAACAACAACTTGTCAACGAATGACCATGTTCTGTTGCGCACATTGTCGTCTGGGATTCTGTCGCGGACACATCACCGAACATGGATGTCACAGTCAATCTACCGCTATCGGTCATTGTGCATTTGGACGATGGGTCTGGAGTAAGGCTAAGCACGTGCTACGTGATATCTGTATTGCTGTACCATATGTACAATGCTCGAATTGTCGCAGACTGTTATGTCCGGATCATGCTGCTACAGATTGTTGCGATGGGCAAGATCATCATACCGGATGCTCGACAGCGTTGGAATTATCTATTCCGGTGCGGCGAATGCTAAATGACGACGGTCAACCGGAGATCCACGCGGGCACTCCGGAAATTGATAATATCGACATACCCATTAGTCGTACATTTCGAACTCGACGACAACAAGGTTTCATGCAAATTCGATTACAAGCGGATATGCCTGATGGCACACGACCTACTAGCTGGTTTATGCCAAGTAATGCTATTCAAACTATACCAGCGGTATGTCGAAGTAATGATGAGCATACAATAAAAATTCAAGCGGAACTGGTACAGTTGCAGCAAGTTAATGCTGTTAACGAACGACGTGTCACCGAATTGGAAGAATCTTTGCAAGAATCACAAAACGCTCACGCACAAGCGCATCAAGACGCGGCGCAGTCACGACGACAAACTCAAACCATGCAAACAAGTATCGACCAATATCGTGTTCGCATTACTACGTTGGAACAATGCATTCGCGATCAGACGGCGCAAATGGTTCACTTACACGATCGACCCGCTATGGCGGATATGACAGTTCAGACAGACGTGGTTACAGCGACGGGTACGCCAAAACGGCAAAAAGCGAAACAATCACGGAAGGCAAAGCGACAACGTCAATCTTCTTCCGAATCTAGCAGTGACACTACGTTTACGCTAGATTCTGCAGGGCGTGATAGCGATAGACAGCCAGTTATGAGGAAGCAGCAAACTCATCCTAACATTGCTCTGGAGCGTAAATCGCTTGATCCGGTGAAACAAGCTGACCGAATTCTAGCGCAAGTAGAAGCACGCCAACAACCAATTGTACGACGAAAACGCACTCCACTATTGCGTGAACCATCGACTGAATTGCAATTGCTGGAAACGTTTCCGGTAACGAAACAACCGGCGCAATTGAGAGTTACTATCGACAACACTCAACCGTTACCGGTATCGCAGCAAGACGCAGCACGATTGGGTGCTCGACCGCGAACGCATGGTTTTCACCAACCGTCTACGTCGACTCAATCGTCATCGATAAAATATCACACAGTTCAAGAACCCGTCAATGAAGAAAAACCAGTAATTGAAGCAGATCAAGCAGCTGCTGAAGATGCGATCTGGATTCGTGATTACGAGAACCAACCGGATGCTGAAGAACTCCGACATGCACCGTTGCTACCGTATCTGTTACAATGGCGACCGATGTATACGCCCAATGCGTTCACACGAACTGAAAATGGATATTTGAACCAGTTGCGCGTTCATTTCTATCAAATGGTTGCAGAGTTACCGCAGCCTGTTCGAACAGTTGATTACATCTTTACCGTGGAACGTATAGGACTCACGGTCTTTCAATACTTCCAAACGAAATTGGTAAAGACGGGTGCGAATCAAATTTTTCAAGTTATTCTGCAAGTGCTAGCCAGCCGAATTCGCTTCAATCTGTACCATAAAACGTTGAACAATACTGATATAATGCATCGTACACCTTTTCCTATTCTGCTACTTTTCAACTTCAGCGAAATGCATCGACAAGTAGGAGTTATGGAGCGACACCCAGGAAATGACTACGGGTCGCGCATTCGGAAAAGAGTAAAAGCATGGAATGGTCGATTTGGGGCCCATCTGCAGGATGCACTCGAAACTGTTCGTCGTACGTTAGAGGATTTGGAAATCCAAATTCGGTTATTACAGGATACCAGTATGGATCAACATCCGCGGCGAAATCAATGGCTGAACATTGCAAACCGCCGGCGAGCGCGATTGGAACCCGGTTGGGAACAGCATCAACGGCAATTCCACCGATTCTTCGCAGCACAAGTGGATACTGCTGACAATCGAATGCGCAGACTATATGCGGGATATCGATCATGTTTACCGTATTTCGGGCACCGCCATATCTTGCACCGGAACATTATTTACGACCGGTTGGATATCAACAAGAACAAATCTGGCGTATTACACGAGGTGACTATGGTATCTTTGCGTCTCTTCATCTTATCTTGCCAGAAATGCCAATTGCGGAATGGGACACTTACAATCATATGTAAACCCTAACCGGTAATAATAATAACTGTAATAGAACTAATAATGGATCGATCGAAGTGCCTTTAGTTCAATTTTACGGCTATGACAATTGCTCAGCAACAATCATTGATACTTGAATACCGCCAGTGACTATCGAGCTGTTTTGACGATATAATATACAATTGATAACAATTTCCGTGAACAATAAATATTGTGCCATTGACATTCGATGCCAAAAGAAGAACAAGTCAAATGCCATAATGATGCTTTATTTTTATACTGCTGTATTATATTAAATAGTTGATAAAAGAGCTTGTTTTTTTTATTATTGTTGTGTAACCATACGGCGAAGTTCTGTAGTCCCAACACTATTCTAAATAACTGAATCAATTTTATAACTAATGTTAGAATCAATTCCACTTTAACCTTAACTTTGGTTTATTGGATTTTATTCTGAACAAATTTTAATGGGATATTTAATCACTTAGAAGCTTATTAACTTCAATGGGTTGCCAGACTAATTCAACTTAAATTTCAATTTAACTGAATTCTAAATTCTACTCATTGGTGAAACGATTCACATTCCTAATTTTACTGTATTTCGGACACTACATTCCAATGCAAAATTTATCTCTGATTTTCTGCATATAAATTTACAAATCTACCTAATTTTGTTATGATGCATTATCGATCTTGGTTTTTACCTACCTCGGTGTGAATATATTGTGTTGCTAATACAGGGATAATGATACTTGTTGTGTTTTATTTTGTGCCTTGTTAGTATACTATGATTTTGTTTAATTCCATTTTGTTTGGGGAACATTCACGGTTAACTTAAAGTTAGACTTTACAACTATAACAAAACAATTCATTGGTATAATACAGACTTACTTCAATATTCGGGATTTAGAAGAAATAACTCATTCATTTTGGGTTACTAAAAATTCTGTACTAAACTAAAATTGCTCATCAAAATTTTTTAACGGTATTTTCAAACCCAAACAATGAATTGAATGAACCTCAACTCGGGTGTTATTGTGCTTATTTGGTATTATTATTAATGTAAGTCGAGACAAGGTACGGTGTATATTAATTTGGTGTAGTAATCTTGCTCAGTATTATATTTTGGTATAATATTTTAACGCATTATATTAATATTTTCTGTGCATAATATTGTTGTAAATTGCAACGGGTATAATTGTAACTTTTCAAATTTTTATTCCAATATTTGGGCAATGAAAAACTTAAAAAAAACAAGTTTAACCTGCTCCCTAGAATACATACTCAACGGGGACGTTGAGGAGTCGGGTCCGAGGGATGTCAACTTTTGGGCAGGTCCAACCTTGTATTTTCTTTCCCCAAGACCTCATATTACACTGATTTCAACTTCAACCTTAAAATTAACATGAATTAATTTTCCTTCCCTGGGGAGACATTCACTTTCCCAGAGGGGCGACTTTTATAATCTCTCTTGTCAGGACATTTTCCACTATTTTGGGCCTAGGGACTCATAATTTTCCTTATTTGGGCTATATGGTTCTTATATTTCAAAACACCAATTTAAAACTAAAATATGCTAATATTCAATATTTCAAACCAAGCACCAAGATTTATCACATTTTTCAAACTTTCCTAAAGGGGGTGGTGGTTGTGTTTCCTGAGCGGGATGGCACGCGGCCACACCTTGGGTAACCATTCCACTCCATTCCTACATCGGGGATTATTACCTCCTAAACAAGGACCGGAATTCACGAAATTCCCTTACTTTTGGTTTAAATAAGACAATTCTCTCGAATCTCTTAATTCCTCTCGATGGGGTGTATTATATTCCCTTCTCGGTAGGGCGACCCCTATTTCCACTTGGGTGGACTACTTACATACCTCTATTTGGTGATATATTATTTTTATACCATGGCACAATACTCTATTTCACCCAAAAATTTACTTTTTCACTTTATTAGTAAAACTATAAATATATTAGGGTTTCATCAAGCAGAAACAAATCCTATCCTAAGGTGGGACCATATTTCATCTTTTCCCTGGGCTAAGAACACCCTAATCATCCCATGATCTTATTTTTCTTAACCTTTGGTGTTCTCTAATTTTTATTATTTTTCACAAATTCAAATATCCCGATATTCAATCTTTTTCAACGTTATACCATTTCTCCAACCTCCAACATGCTTCACTGGGGTCTCAACTACCTATTCCTAGTTGGAAATCTACCTAATCCCAGTAAAACACCCCTAAATTCCCCTCATTTTAACCTTACAAATTCACAAATTTCTTAAAATTTTAAAAATAATATTACTAAATAGTAAATATTATTACTAAATAAATTTGGCTTTTTCAAATAATTTGCGCATGCGCCGGCAGCCATTTTGGCTGAAATAGTCGTTGTAATTATTCGGTTGGATGACAACGGCGACGTGTATATAGTCTTTCGTTCTTGTTATATAATTAGTTAGTGTGTTTTCTTATGTACGTACGACTTTGCCGACTTTTGTATTTTCTGCGTTTTCATGCCAATTTGTTTCATATTAATACTTTTATAATTGCTCTTTATTATTTTTAATTACGTATTATTCTTATAATAGAACTATCTTTAGTAAAAGTATTAACTTTTCTTTATTTTGTTCTGATATATCTTTTTGCTTGGATTACCTGGAATTAGAAATGGTTCGTCATGTCTGCTTCTCAAACATTTTCCAATGACACGTTGAAACAATTATATAGCTCAATATCCCGTTAGTGGTTACATTTTAAAATTTCTAGGTTTCCGACTTTCCTTCTGTAATCTTAGGAACTCTCTTATATGGATATATCTACGCAGCTAAAATTTGTTTAGGCCGCTTTGCATTTACTCGTAAGTACCGGATTACTACGGTGTCCCACAGCCTGCGTGTATATGCAACTCCATGGGTAGCGTTTTTAGGTGACAATACAGGAGGTTGTACCTGTATTTTCTGGATCCTGCCGAGGTGGCTAGGCATAGTAAGCCCTAGCCGGGTTAAAGGCAGACCAGAAAGAGGGCAGCCCATCCCCTAAACGGGAACCTCTGGGTGGGATTGGTCTTTCTCCCTTTCCGGCACCTTCTAACCACCCGTTGGTCTCTAGGCTGCCACAACATGGGCTGCTCTATCGTCGAAGGCTGTGACATTGCCCACATGCTCTAGGGTGGGGCCTAGTCATCGGAACTAGGTCTTCGCGCAAGCCTCGCCTAGGGGTTGCCCAATGCACAGGCCGGGGAAATTTAACGCTTAGGGGGCTTGGCGGTTATGGTCTAACACCCACGTTCTATTTGGGGGCATCCTGTGTCACTTGTCCCATTAACACTAACCCATAAAATTCTTAGTTTGTTTTCAGATCCCCGAAACCTACAGCTTATTCAGGTAAAGTTACGACTTGGGTATGTGTATCCCATAATACACGGTTATCGCGAACCCATACCCGTAACAAAATGTCCAAAAATAAATACAAAAATTGTTATCATGGTAGATTACGTTCCATGTTGCTGGACAAAGGAAATCACCTTTATGCCTTATTAGTGTTACTATTTGTTATCTACTCACCCCAGGTGCATAATACCGGGACTGTTAAGTTTTTTTTTCATATAATACATCGGGTACTAATATTGTTATATTGTTTTTCTCGTTCACGAATTTCAAGCTAACAATGGTATTAAAATTTTCCAACGAATTGGTGTTATTTTTAATCAAATCTGAGCCGATCTCCGATTACTTAGTGCTTATGTTCTTCAAATAAAGGTGCTGGTCACCTATAGCGGCGTAAATATCCTCTCTGGCGCTAGCACCAGCTTGTCCCCTAGGAACTTATCGTTAAATGCTTACAAGGTGCTAGGCAAACATAAAGCTCATCCTTGTTTCACTAGAGTTAATATTGCAAGAGGCTTACGTTATTTAGTTATACCGGTATTGCGCTACTCATCATTTTATTTCAGGCGACTTGTATATAGAAATAGCTTTAGCGCTCTGATGCAATTACTCTGCATCCCATACTAGTATTACAAACAACACAGGTAATACATTGTACTCTTTGGTTAGTACTTAAACGGTATCCAGACACTCCAAAGTGTATTATTATACAACCTCTAAGCTTGAGACCTGACGGTTACAAATGCCTTCTCTAGCTCCATACCCTGTCTTAACTCGGGCCGCCTTGCTGAGCTAAGCCAGAGCCTGGATGCCTTCAGAGCTAATGCAGCTCACTTTCCCTAAATAATGACAAAATATAAAATAAAAGCTAAAAGTAAATGCAAGATCACTTAGGCATTCCTCTTCCAAAATCTATACGAAAATTACATTGAACAAATGTTATCAACGGTTACTCGAACACTCTCTTGCTTAGAACGTTCTTAACTAAATATTTTGATGTTGAAATTAACTTTTCCATTCGTTAACATTACTCGATGTCAACCTAAATTCTGCTGTTCACGGGTCTACTCGGGCGCACCGTGACAGTATTAAGTCTTGTCAGTGACTACAAAAGTTTCTAAAAAACTTTAGATTAAATCCTACACGGGCACAGCAGATACCAGAAAAATTCTACATAAAATCTTACAACCAATTACTCAAAATACTACAGACTCGCTACTCGAGCTCGCTGTAGTTTAAAGATAACTTTTCATTCCTTAAAACCATATATGAACAACTCCACATGGTTAACATACTAATTTGCCGCAAAGCTCTCATTCACAATCAAAATCTACTCTTTCCAAACTTTATCTCTCTTTTAATTTTATACCACAGCTCGTTATGTGAACTTGCCATGGTATACTCAAGCGTGGATGGCACAATTACTCGAGTTTGCCAACGCTGACCAAAGCTACTTAACTTTAGTTTTAAATTTAACCGAACCAATCCTTAGGCTTTTACAATATCAAAATCCATACCCAGGGCTCGTCTTGTGGACATTGTCAGGGTATGATCTTTAATAGCACAGATACTCGAGTTCGCTACCTAAATTTTACCTTACACAAAATAAATTATTTCAAATTTGCTATGGTTGAAAGGTGCCGGGTGCACAAAACCAAGCCAAACTGAATTTTAAACCTTTATTCAAGTAGGCCATAAGTTACATCTAATGCTTCGCTTAAACTACTCAGGTATTTGTTCGAGTTAACGTACTCATTACACACGGCCAACTCAATTTATTCTAGGAACGGTTATATGATCTAGATACAACCTTGATATCCCTGCCCGGGACAATGACATGTCTACCATTGGGAACTCGCGCAATTTCTCTTTCGTGACAAAGGGTATCTCCGACCGCTGGTAGACTGGTACATCCCCTGGTGGCTCCCTTCCCCTTATTCTTGATTTTACTTACATTTTTGGACAATTCCCGAACTCGCTCTGCTTCCACCCTCTTCCCCTTTGGCCACCATAAGAGATGTCGGCTACGTTTTGGTAGGAAACGTGCCGCGGAGAAGGCCGATAAGCTCACATATGCAACCAAAGAAGACTGTGCGTTATTATAATTAAGTCACGTTATTTGCAAGGACATTTTACCAGGTGCTTTGCCAGGATTGTTGGGTATCCACTATTAAAGAAACTTTTTGCAACGTGTTCTATATTTAACAATGCTTGTGTTTAAAAACTACAGTGTTTGTATGATTCTAACCGACTACCCAATGTCGTTGTGGTTGTCAGTCTTGAGCTAAGCCATTTCAAAAAAATTTACATTTCATAAGCTGTCCAAAATTATTGGTTGACTTCTACTAATTGGAGAGGTTGGCGGCTTGCAATTTGAAGTATTTTCGGTTCTACCTGATACGAAATGGATCGCCGTGGTTCGTGCCCCCTCGCAAAATTTCGGACTTGTCTAGCTTCATTTACATTGGTAATTCCTTTTCTTTCCACCCGTGAAGCACCAGTTCTTTATAACTGGACAAATGGTTTGTGGTATAAAAATCCGACGTTCAATATAATATGATAAATCATCTAAAAATTAACGTTCCTACCGTTGCACTCTTATCACATTAGTTGATTACTTAAACTATTTTAACTGTATATCTATAATACGATAGGCCAAACCATCCATAAAACATCGTGTGAGTGAATGGTTGTTACTACGTAAACACAACATTATTTACAAATAATTCGGTATACTAAGAACTCTATCGAGATTGCATTTCCCTACACAGCCAACGAGCTATCGAAAGCATACGTCGATAGCTATATATGAATACACACAATACCGCACAAGTTAGAGCAAAACTAACACCGCAATCAGTTTCTCATGTCCGAAAAACCACAAGTGCAAGCATTCAGCCTCCCAGGACAACAAAATTTGGAATTTGAGGTCGATGAACCACGGGGGCGCCATATCCCCGCACCCATGGGTCGCAGATTAAACCAACACCGGTAATGAGTTTCCCATTCCCGAAAATCACCAAGTGAAACTTTTCAGCCGCCCAGTACGTTAGAACAAATTTTCCAATTTTGGACCGAGGAACCACGAACATGCCATAGCCCAAACCAAACCCCGTAAGAACCCTAATCGAAAAACAAAAAAGAGGCATCGGCATATATCATTTCGTTCGCAGTTTGTGTAAATATCACATTATTGTTTATGCAATAATTACTATATTTTGACCACAAACATACTTTACAATCTATAGTTTAATAAAATGAAATAGCTAATATTACTTAGACCCTAACACTAGCCTTAACGCTCTCAGTCCAATCTGAAGTTTAACAGCATCGTGGTCATATGAACTTCTGAAAACATGAACTATGAATTCAATTCATGACATGAACTATGAATTCAATGCCATCTACCCTACAGCGGATTTCGGCTCGTGGAAATACAAGATTTCTTGTGTTGTTATTGTGCTCAATCCAGTCCTCCAAACTATGACATGTGAAACGTTTTGCTACAATCAAATGAATAATATTCAAAATAAATCCGACTTTTTTACACTAGCACCACCATTCGCTGAACTGCTTGCCAGGGGACATGGACAGGGATGCGCCTTTTACCAGGGGGGTCTCCCGGTTCTAAAATTACCAAAATTCAATAAAATCGTATAAATAGATAAATCACACGGAAAACACACTAAAGTCTCTAAAGTTGAATGAAACTTCTAAATTAACTCATATGTGACTGAATAGAATGTTTAGCCACAGAACAGGGTTTTATTAAAATTTTGCGTCCACTGAATGAGTCTTTACCAGATAAAATAAAAAGATTCCGAATGTCTAGAACCAAAAATAATGTCTCGTATGACCAATTATCGGCGAATAAGAGCCTAGATAAGATGAAGTAGATATTGCTATACAAGGTATTCATCAAACAATATTAAACATATCTGAAGCTCTTATATTGCCGCTTCGCGAGTTTAATAAAAAACCTTCTCACTAGTACGGCAAAAGAGTCGAAAATACGCAATCGTAACTAAACGAAATTTCACTGATAGTAGTGCTGACAAACTCACAGTTCAGGCAATAATTTATAGGTGGGTGATCTGTAAGGCAAGGCACCCAACGCACGCCGACTGGGCTCTTCTGCTGAAGTCATGTTCCACGGAATCAGACATTCCCAGGAATTCTTAACTACAGTCTCATAAGCATTATGCGACATAACTTTTATACAATTTACCTCAAAGTGGCCATATTTTTAGCCACTATCCATAAATTTTGAACCTTTACTTCGCACCCCCACGAAGTTGCCAAGTAACACCCCAACTGAGAACCTTATGAGAACACAGTACAATACCAGCTATAAAACAATGTCGAATCGGATCTGGTGAATTCATAAATCACGAATTACCGCTTTATTCGATAATTGCACATAAATTAACATGTGCGCTTAAATATATTAATACAATTTTTGCACATTTTAATCTGAGTTTACGCAATACAAAATTTTATCCCTCAAAAAAGCACCCCGAACCTATTTGACATTGTATATGGCAACCAGTTGTAAAGCCTTGGTTTGAAGCAGGGAATAACCGGAACCGTCCATTTGAACCGGATCCGGAACCTGGTCTTCCAAACTTATGTATAGTAAAACAGATAAAGGAAGAAATTAAGCTACAATGGATTTAAAATGTGTTAAAAATAACTTTTACATTAAACTTAATGCAGTGTAATGGCATTATTGCCTTTATGGAACTTTGAAAAGACTGTGGAAGCAAACAAGCTGAACTGCGGTGTGTATTTGCAAACCCCTGGTACGTAAGCCCACGATAAAAAGTTTTCGTCCTCTTTCTTGCAATAAAGGCTCGGCATGCAAGGAAATCTATTAATGCTTGCTTACAGTCACGGTCACCGTTTTCCTGAATTTGTGTGTAAATGAATTTGTATGCCTTTGCGTACGTGCGGGTGTAAGTGTACAGTTAATTCTGTCAGAGTGTCAATAATTATGATCGTTTCAAGACATTTTAATAGTTGACCGCCCAGTGGATGTTGTTCCGGGTGACTGTCGGCTTCGGATATGTAGTGCAAAGCAGAGGCGCGGAAATTTTCGTTCATAACTCGAACCGCCCTCAAAGGAATAATTTTACCTGAACGAATAACATACTGAGAAAATACCAACATGTAAAACACATTAAGTGTCTCACAGTTATGCCATTTACCTTGTAATGCAAAAATCATCTTCTATACAAGAATCTTTATAACTTTGTTAATACAAAAGATACAACGTCCAGTCTCAGCTAAAATTGCAGTATAGGTTATAAGCAGGAAATAACCGGAACCAGAACCAGCAACCGGAACCGTCCATTTAAATCGGGTCCCGAACCTGGCCTTCTAAACTTATATATAGTAAAACAGATAAAGGAAGAAATTAAGCTACATTGGATTTAAAATGTATTAAATATAACTTTTACACTAAACTTAATGTATTGCAATGACATTATTGCCTCTATGGAACTTTCAAAAGACTGGGGAAGCAAATAATGTTTATTATCGATCAATATGTTGGTTTTTGGACACCCAAGGCAAAAAATGCCTTCCACTATACAGCTTTCGTAAATTGCGTCAAACTGAATGTGCTTGTAACTATAAACATGCATGCATGGAGCGTGAAATCAACACTTTCGCTGTCTCCAATCGCCTCCCTTTACTACCCATACGTTATTCTCTAGGCAACTTCAAATTATTGGTGTATATATATATTTAATTTGGTTCTAAAAGAACATAAAAGAAAGTATACTATAATTTTCTGATCAGTGGACAGAGACATTGTTTAGGCTACCGTTGGACAAGCAGCGCCCGTCAGCTAGATGACAACAGCGCCCGTCAGCTAGATGACAATTTTCTGATCGGAATGCTATAAATGAGGCAAACTGCTATACTGCTCGCGCAGTTTCAATAAATACAGTTCATTGCCAAAAACACAGTTTCTGACTGCGTTGCCGTGCAGACATGTTACTTTACTTCAATGTAGACTGACTTACAAATTTTACAAGCACACTGGCTTGTGCTTGGCGCAATGTGTGTTATCCAAGCTTACAGCTAAGTACTCCTAAATAATCCATACTTTGTTACCGAGTTTTATTCTAGCATATTCCACAGACATCTGAATGCGTAAAATAGCTGCTACAAGCATCAAGATGGTTTTGTTTTGTTAACAAACTCTTGCGGGGTCAAGATGAAAAATTTGTACTGAAATCACGTGGCCTACTTACTTTTCAAACGTCAATTTGCTGAATTAATCTTTTCTTTTGTTTGGTGGTATTGGAATTTGATCATTGTGTATATATATTACATGTATATGTTTGGACTAGAGATGAAGCAAAAATACAAAAATTTCAAACGAAATTTTTTTACCGGAATTCCGGTATGATTTTTCTCTTTGCCGGAACCGCAACAGGAACGATTTTCGACGAACCGGAACCACAATTCCGGATACTCCCTGGTTTGAAGCTACCGGGAACATTATTTATACCATAGTAATCATGTCCTGTTATGATGTTTTGGAAAGAGGCATCTGTTCCTGGCTTCGCACTCTGTAGGCATACGCGATCCATATCATTACGTATACGTTATGAATTTGTAAACAGTACCGAATCGAACGATAAGACATTTTCCTGCTTTCAGGAGCCGGTTAGTTTAGAAACTCGAATTTTCGTATTGTTCGCTGCATTTCAACATGCTTTTTCGACAATAAAGAAATTTACGGTCTACTGTTGCTTAGCACAGAAAGGCTTCCGGAATAGGGAAAGGGTGGAAGGGGTTGGAGCGACCTCTGTTCAGCCCACTACGACGCCGAGATTTTATGTGGTCTCCGCCGGTTATAAACCTGACCGTAACTTTGCTTCTCCTGAGAGGCCCCGCCATGTGAACCGCGAAAATTCATATTTTTTGACTTATGTTTTGTCAGTTAGCATATTCCTACATTTCAGTAAATTTTTTGGATTATTTATAATTGTCAATCCGATATTTGGTGTTGCAGCTTGTAATAGGCATACTAAATAAAAACCTCAGGGACTTGGTTATAATCATGACCTTAATCTGAATAAGGCCTACAGTGCTTGATTCGACCAAGTTTGCCTTATTCTAATCAGTTTTAACGATATTTCTAATCAGTTTTACCGATATATATTTATCTTCGGTTACAATATCTTGCGATCTAGGAGCAATGCCAAAAAAAATCTGCCCAAAGAAGTGTTGTGGAATATATCGTAGTTTTCGATAAACGTTTATCAGACCGCAGAAAATTCAAATATTAGTATATTGAAAACGGTGCCCTGTGACAGTATTCCATATTTTTCTGAAGGTTTCTAAGACCAAAATAGATTACTTCAAATACTATAAATTTCCACTTGTGAGACAAATTCAAGTGTTTCGATCAGTATTTGGACCAAACGTACCAGCCAGCGGAATTTGGGTTACATTTAGCCTAAAACTAGGTCGCTGTCTTTCACTTAGGCTACAAGACTACTCCCTTCGGGATTTTCAGGACGCGCAAAGCACCACAAATTTCAAATTTCAGCGAAACTGAGGTATATATTTGCATTAGATTAGCAAGGTGACTCTATATTATACCAAAGCGATGAGTCTCTAGCCTCTAGTGTATACGGATATAATAGTAAACCATATCCATACACAAACCATTAATGTCATACAAAAATGCGCACATTAAGAGAAAAAACATACCATAACCGGGCTGACTAAGCTGACCTGAACCAACCACTCCCATCGGCATTCGAGCGAAATTACCCATAGCGCCAGCCATCATATTGTCTGAAAAACCATTAATAATCTGTTTCACATTATGTTTTATATAGCTATCTCGACACAGTATTCACAGGTAATCAATTTAGAATGCTCAAAACCTACATATATAAACTGATTTCTCCAAACTGACAAAAATGAGCCTAGGAAATTAAAACGCCCCGGTCCGTGCCATCAGGCAAAATTTTGGGCTTTCCTGATTCAATGCTCCTTGGCAATTTTTTTACTTCTTCAGGCAAAAATACACTACAATTGGCATAGAAAAATTGACAAAAATGTTACTTTAAATCAAATTCTGAAGATAAAAAAAATACTGCAAGCAATGGTTAAAAAATTGCAGTGAGCCTCAATATAGACATTTTTGCAGAATTCCCGAGACAATTTATTATTTTAATGTTTGTCGATTAAAACGCTGCAGAAAACAATTCATGCGCCCATTTAGTGCCCCGCGGCAAAATTTTCTGAAACAAACTGCAAACAGTTAAAACGTTCACAACAAAAAAGTGATCCAATCCAGAATGGTACTGAGTCAGATCAACTCCTGATACAGAAAATTTAGATTAGGTTAACGTGACGTTTTATCAGTGATAGAAATAAGTTTTTGATGCATAATTTAAACATACCAGAACCATATTAAGATAGCTTTGGTTTTAGCTTGAAAAAGCGTTAGTTAGTTTAATAGTTTCAATAGCGTCAGTGTAAAACTTGTAACTCTATCGAGATTGCAGAACATAGTGAAGCATAGGTACACCTACGCCCACACCTTTTGCGTGCACATCAAATCAGCTCTCGATAGCATTCGTCGATATGCTATATATGGACGTCAAACAATACCAGCACAAGTAACAACAAAACTAACACCGGCAATGAGTTTCCCATGCCTGAAAACCACCAAGTGAAACTTTTCAGCTGCCCAGGACGTCAGAACAAATTTTCTAATTATGGGACGAGGAACCATAAGGGTGACATACCTCAAACCCCGTAACTCCAAAACTGCAGCCTTAATCTAAAAACAAAAAAAAAGAGTCATCGACATTTATGATTTTACTATGAAATAAAACCAAACAGAGAAAGAAATTCGAATGTTAAGATTATAATAGCCTTGGTTCCGTGAAGGGTACTAAAAAGGGATAAAAACCCTCATTTTGACCTCTGACCCCGAAATAATGGAGCGCCATACCCTTGTACCCATGGGTCGCAGAGTAAAACCAATACGGCAATGAGTTTCCCATGCCCGAAAACCCCCAGGTAAAACTTATCAGCCGCCCAAGACGTCAGAGCAAATTTTCAAATTTTGGGTAATGTGGCGCCATACCCCCGTGCCTCAAACCCCATAAATCCAGAACCGGAACCTTAATCGAAAAACAAAAATTCGGCATTTATCATTTTACTATGAAATAAAATTATCCAGAGAAAAAAATTTGATAATTAAGATAAAAATAACCTTGCTTCAGTGAAAGGTACTAAAAGGGGTAAAATGGGGCCAAAATTCCACATTTTGGCCCCTGAACCAGACCCAAATAAAAACGCTCGGTGATGTACACGGTAAATCGACTATGTCAGTTCGAATGAACCCAAAATTATGAAAATCGGTTAAGGCGTTCTCGAGCTATGGCCGATCACACACGCACACGGATTTTAAAAGATTTCACCCCCGCAACACGCAATCTCTACTACGTTTCACACCGTCCTGATCACAGTAGCCATGCAGAATCGAAAAAAGACCATCAGATGATTTTTCCAATATCCAACGTATCGTTAATAGTTAATATTGACAATTAATTTGTCTCAGTAACCCATTGGCTACCAACATGCAAACATTTTCTGCTATGACACCAGAGTCCCGGTGGGCCTCTGCACCAAGGAGAGCCCCTGTCGACATCAGGTCTGCCACATAGTATACGAAGAAACGGTTAATAGGACAGACCAATAAACACGCATAATTATAATTTTGTATAGTTACCAGGGAATAAAGGAACTGCCCATTGAAACTGGATCCAGAAGCTGCTCTTCAAAAATTAGATATAGCAAAACAAATGAAAGAAGAGGGTGCCGATGAACTTAAATTCTGTTAAACATAACTTTGAATTAAATCTAATGTATCGTGACATTATTATCTCTACTGGAATTGGAATGTGCTGTGGAACCTAATAATATTTGTTATTCAGTCAAGATTCCGTTTGTCGATGTTTTGGTTCGGAAAAACAAAAATTGCTTCCATTACACATCAGCCAAATTATATTAGCCAAACTTATATCATTGTAAAATACTCAGGATTGCGCACGTTGTGGTTAAAAGTTTCAGCCAAATTGCCTTTAAACAATCCATACACTCTCTTATGCACATCAAGTTGAAACCCGTTTGATGGACACACACCACTGATCGCTCAATTGGTAAAACATTTGCTACGAGCATCCACATTACTTTCATTCGTTAGCATAAGTTGCAAATGAACAATTTCTACCTGGTCAAGATTGAAAATTCCTTCTGAGTTTGCTGATCTTATTTGCTGGATTGATATTTCCTTTTGTTTTAGTTGTATTGGAGTTTGATCACTGTGTATGCATATCTTTGATCACTGTGTATATTATGTTTAGCTAGAGTAAAATATGGAAAATTGTAAACAATATTTTGAAACTGCAATTCGGCTCTGGTATGGTTTTTGCGTTTTGCCGAAACATGAATTTTCATTAACAGATTCCGGTAACTCCCTGAATGTTACTTTATGCAATTAATGTACATTATTATTATTATGAACAAACACCGGATGATGTTTAATGTTCTTATGATCTGGACAATAACAAGACATTATGTTCTAGCGAAATATTGAAGAAATTTGCCGCAGAACCAGACAAAGGGTAGCACAGATCGAAAGTTTAAGATCAGTCGCTTGATCACGATAACAAAATGAAGGAATTCACTATTTACTAACATTATCTTGGACAATATGCAGACGCTCTTTAACATCATAGAATATATACAGTCATTGGAGTTTGCGATGACAGTGGTTGTAAAAATGTATGAGTCATGCAGCTACCTTTCAGACCCAAGCCATTGTCACAGATCGATGCCATAAAGACAACCACAACGTCAAGTACAAGCTTACAGCCTCTAGTTAACACACTTACCACAATATTATTTCTGCAAACAAATTATTATAGCAATACTATCTCAAAATAATGATGGTCTGTGTCAACAATGCTCCACACAACTCACCTCAATGCAATAAAAAGCAATGTAGCGAAAAATAGTGAAAAACATCATACTATTCACTCTTTTAACAAGTGGCGACAATTTCAGCGCACATAATACGCAAAAAACAATGTTGCAATAATTATCTATAATACAAATGCCGTATATATTTTCTGTGGTACGTTCGGGAATTAACGTCTTACCTGAGCGTATTATGAAGCGAGCATTTTAATGTGAACAACAAAAAGTAACACTTCTGCACAGCAAGCGCGGTCTCAAACACACCTGCGTTTACATTAGTATTTTAAGTAACACTACCTGAATAAATCGCAGCAATCCAACACCGAATAGAACGCCTACTGTAATTTAAGGCAGCAATAATAATTTACGGCTGACTTACGGAATACCGAACTTACGTAACCTAACGATAAATTTCAATATTTCTCGAGCGAATTGTAACAAACTATATTGTTGTCATAGACGTGGAAACAGTGCGGCCTCTATAAGCAAATCTCACGATGTTACAATGAAACAACACTCTTCCGCTTAACCTTTTTCTCGGGTTTCAATAATTCATTTCTACATGACAATAGAACACCGGTTTTTTAATTTATTGTAATTTCCGGTTAGCATAATAACTTCGAAGTATTATTTTGAATAAATAAATAGCAAAGTCGTGCTATAAAAAAATCCGTAAATAAACCAATAATGAATCTGAAATGCAGCCCTGGATTGTCCAGAGTCTTCCGAAATTCACAACTTTCATTTTCCGGGGAAAATTAGAAAGTGGAGGTATAAATTTTTTTATGTATGTTGTTACATTATTATTTATGCATATCTGTAACTTTTGTACAAACATTTTGAGGTTTTAATACAATGTTTTGGCAATAACCATAGCTGTGAATAGCTGGCCTCTCCACAAAAGGGAGTGGTCCCTACGATTTCGCTGGTTCTCCAACTCCAGTAAATTTCGGATTCCACAGTTTGTGCCACACCACAACATCCCCAGGTATTTCGAGGAACATCAAAAATAGTCGTCCTAACAAAAATGGTAAAAAAACTTAATACTAATACTTTTTTACCACTGCGTACTTTTACGTTATTGCGATTATTTCTGATTAATGCCAAAGTAAAATAAAGCGCGACCTACGGAAATATATTTCCAGTAAATATGCAACAAAAACAACTACGTACATGTTGCAAAGGCATGGAAAACACATTGAAACATAACTATAAAACAGCCAGATAACACTGAGCGTTAGCCCACAGCTAAACTGAGTGAAATTCATCGCAGGTATTTCTAATTCCCACCTGTTGGAGTTCAGTCCCCACGGCTGGGCTCTCCATTAGCTCAAAATTTCGCCAGGAGGGTCCTGGCACCCAAATTTGCCTAGAGAAAAAGATTAAAAATCATGACGGAAACGCTTTCAAAACGCATTTGGCAAAGAAAAAGCTATTTTCATAAAATTTACGAAATTTTCGGGTTTTGATCAAATTTTATGTCGTTTGAGGGTGTTTTTACCAAGCGAAAACAAAAAAAATTTTCCAAGAGGCGTTGATCTGTGGGGAGCCAAAATTTTTTCAGGGACCGGGGGCACATCGTTTTTGCCAGGGGGCACATCGTTTTTGCCAGGACCCCACACCCCACCCCTTATTAGGAACGCCCATCCAGGTACTATGTATTTTGGCCCGGTGGAGAGGTCAGATTTATATTTAAAAACATATGTAAACAGAAAGCATTAAAACATTAATTTAGGGACCCAAATAATTTATAGATCTAGTGTGACAGTGTGTTTCAGGCATGTAGGGGTGATATAGAATGTAGGGTCGAAAGATCTGAATAATCGGATCACCCTTTGTGAATAAACCAGCAACATTTTGTTATACATTCATGATCTTTATGGCAATACAGAAAACTTTGGATCAGCTGTTGCATGTATTTCCGCAAGAAAAATAGTTCTAGCTCAGTCAACGTATTAGGTGTAATGACTGTATAAAGTTTAGTAGGTGCGGTATCCAAATCGCAAATTACTCACAGTTTAAAATTTCGAAATATATTTTCATAACGAACAAAATGAATGCAGAACAAAATGTTGGTAAAATTTTTTGTTGAATTTTAAAATGGGTCGAAACTTAGGTTTTGCTGGCGTGGCATTTAAAAAATAAATATATTTGAAAAATATAGAGCATTTCTGATTTAATCAATAGAAGATGATTTATGCAGGAGTAAAATTATTCCAATAAACTTAAACTACTGAAAGTTGTAATTATTACTTCAATACCTACGAGTCCATGAAAAATGCAGCAGACTACGACACAACTCGGTCATAAAAGTACTTTGCCTTATTATTCAATGACGTTGTCATTTTTTCTTTTACCATGCCCCGCCCCTCAGAACAAATGCTAGCTGAGTACTTCCATGCTATTCCGAGGTCCAGGCTAGCAAGAAAAGAGCAAACCCTATTTGTACAACAGCGACTGTTTCACTGATGCATTTCCGAGATTCCTGGTAGACAGTGCAAAACGCAGTGGCGATAACAGAATTCTAAGTGAGATACGTTAGATAACGGAATTTATTAACAACAAGTAATATTTACGTTATATAAATACTGAGCGGGTGGCGTAGTCGTTGCTTAAAATTTGATTTCGAGCTGTAGAATGCTGCTTTTGACCGAACTATACAATTTTACTTCGAGCGGATATTTGCGTCCTGAAACCCCATCCCAACTGATCCCGAATTTGCGGCATTAATACATTTCTTTGTCGTTTGGGTTGCTACTAGGAGACTATATTTCAGATACACAGAAGAAATTCGAAGCAACTAATATTATTTCCACAAACTCGAAGCCGTTAACGGCGGAAGCTGAAGCAACGCTCATCGGAGCCCCCACCGTAATCCCAATGCATTCAGCGGGATAAACTACTGCACCGTTAAAACCACTAGCGCTGTCATGCGCGGTTTCTTTCGCATCGATGCACTAGTGGCTTTAACTAAATTGCATTCAGACATGCTGTCGATTCATCATACCCAGCTTCCGAACTATTAACATCATTATGTGGTGCGCTTATATCGGAGCTCTTACATTATACGCCGAGCGATGCTTGCTGCTGATTCGCCTACAATGGTGAACAAGCACGACGGCGATATAGCCAGACGCGTGACTCAATCGTAGCATCGGTTTCGACCATCTTCCAATCAAAGCTTTCGGCATTCACTAGCCGACCCGAGATCATTGGTGAAATAGACAACGTACAATCAAGAAGAGAACATATTTAAAGCAGCTTAACTGATACATCCAGTAAATTGTGATCTTAGGCTTAGGCTTAGTGATCTGCTAGCATTAGGATTATCTTGGGCTAGCTAGCTGCATTGGCCCTCCTCCGTCATCACCCCCAAGGTTTATTAGTGATATCAAATATGGGATCGCCAATAACTAATGAGCTTAGACAAAAAGTAACAATAACCGGCGCTACCCCTTAATATCATTTGCTATTTTGGTGACTTTACAGCTGAGAACCATGGTTGCACCCGATCCCCTCCAGAGAACCTTAGGGAGTAACCGATCGTTTCCAGTGAACCCTGCATGAACCCCAGGCTTCCGTCTACGTCCAAAAATGACCGCACCGTCAAATAAGGCAAAATTATTATTGAGCATGGAAAATTTTCTATTCTTATACAACTATTTTTTCACGAATTCTTAACATTCGCAGTCAGATAATAATTGCACTATAAATAATGAGTTGAGCGGAGCCAAATTTTAGTTTCTTTCTTCACCAATATATGTGAACAACTATAAAAATACCAAAACAATAAATTTTAATTAAGAATTTTAATATTCTATTCTTATACAACCATTTATCATAAATTCTTGTTGTCGTAATCAAATATTAGTTGCACCATAAGTTACCAGTTGAGGAGAAATAAATTTCGCAGTTTCTATAACGCTCAAGAACTATCTTCACCAAAACATTTATATCACCGACGAGAGAATGACTTTAAGCATTGTTTAAATTCGAAAAATTTTTATTGTCCTTTCTTTTGAACACCATCGCAACATAACTGCTGTACTAAAATGCCGACAGAAAACTAATATAAAAAAATATTGTACCTGACTGGCCAGGGCTGCTCCGAATTCCTGGTGCAGACGCCATATTCATCATCATATTCATTCCCCCCGCGCTACAATAACAGTAAATAACTAGTATCTTGTATTTTTGGGTGAAACGATGCGACTGTGGTTTCATTTATAAGTTATCATTGTTAGGTAATCACCTGTAACAGGCTGTGTTTGATGTATATACCATCCTAGCTCTGGAACCCTGAACCCATTGAAAACCTTAAAACTTCGTCGACCCTACACCCATCTAAAACAACTAATTCACATAATTTAGCACGTATGAATTTGCAAAAAACTTCAGCCTGAGATGCTGTTGTTAAACTTCCGAAGTACATAACGTTTTGATTACGTGAATACTGTTTAAAATCTGTTGAAGATTAAGTTAATTAGTGCATGACCAATCTGTACCTACGCTAAGACCGTCCCAACTTAAAAAAACGGGAATTCATATGATCCAACATACATATATTTAAGTATTACCTGAAACGACGTGGTTAACCTTATTTAATTCATTTGTGCTTAAATGGTTCCATAAAGAACTTTTCTAAAGTATTCTGATCATACAAATTCATGGAAGACGTATCTGTTTAGCAATTTATGCGAAAAATCTCTCACAAACATGCAGCCAATCAGCTATATCTGGGATGCCTTTAGTCCAATAGGACTTCCAAATCTAAATTTGGCATCATATCACTGGAAACACATTAACACTGAAGTACCGATATGCATCCCCGATTCTATTCCACAAACAACGGCTCATTAATATTACTGGCAACCTTGGCCCACCACTCGTCGCCGCTCCCCATCCCTGGAGCGACGATTCTTGGGTCTGCGAAAGAAACGCAAAGAGAATTCCCACGCGCAGCCACCTAAAGACCTGCATACATAGATATAGTTTCCAAACAGAATTTTACGAGGTACTCAATTCATAGATATTGCCTAAAGAACTATTCCCGAGTATTTAGTTAATATTACCACAAAACTATGTTTAATTTTCTCCACTCGCATGTCTAGTAATCCAGCCGCAGCGCATGTGGTCAGTGACCTTGAAAATCAAGGGTCACACTTCACCTTCAATTGTATTCATCGTATTCAGCAACCTCGAAAAGCAATACATATATTCCAGAACATATCGGGTAAAATAAAGTTCATCGTTCACCGATAACAAGCAGCAAACTAGCAGGATCTAAATTCTCAAATATTTACACTATGTAGGATATTTTTAAACCACAGGATTACTGCCCTAAAATGTGGCAAAAACTACAGCATAGGCGTAGCTCTCGATGATCTTATGTTTTATCCGATGCCACTAGGAATATTACAATTCAAGGCTCGTTAAACCCCAAGTGGTTAAAATCAGAAACTTGTCAGATTATACGTTCGCGAGAATTTGCAGGAAAATTATTAAAACACTGCAAACGAAAAGTTGTTTGCAATTAGATAGTAGCAATTAATCGAATAAATCAGTGTAAATCCATCAATCCATGCCTGAGTTAGGTATAACACAAATTTTTGCACAGTTAACCACTCATGCTCAGTTATAATACATACATAGCTAGGTTTTGATCCATAGCCCAGGAAGACCCAAAATGTTAATTTAATATCTGCTTTCACAGTTTGTGTTGCTCTGAATGAGCCGGATGATATAATTTCAAACCTTAAAGCTACGTTTGTGACAAAATCTCTGGTTACAAATAAAGGAGATGCATGTTGCCAAAATCTGACGATCTCCATTACTTTCACTGCTGAGATTGCGTCGCATGACACGAGCATCAACACTCTAAACGACAACTTGCAATTTGATGTCCGGTTATAAAAGAAAAAGGACTGAACAAAATCCTTATTTTAAGCCTCCTCTCTCCCCCCCCCCCGACTTTCCAAATACACCCATGTTCGTGAGGTTTCCCCATGTCCGTCCCCACACAGCCGAAACCCCCAGTGTTCAACTAATTCCAAAAATTTCTGTGTCTAAAAATTTATGTTTTTTGTTTGCAAATTATTTTTAAGCATTAAATGTAAAAGTACAAACTCACATCTGGCCTTTTATTGCCCGCGGCATCGGCCCACTGCCAGCGCCACTGCTTGCCACAGCTCCAAACATTGCCATATTGTTAGTTGCCTGCTGTTGTTGTGACTGTTGAAATGCTGGATGATTCGGTGGTATTGGCATCGAAACGCCGCCTGGTAGGTGTTGTGAGTTACGAGCAGCTACAACTCCCGAAGGGTCAGCTATTGTTTGAGGCATTCCAGATAGTTGATGAGACATCGGAGGAGGCTTTTTAGTGTATCTTTCATACTTGGGCAATTCGGCTCGAAGTTCTTCCTGAATATTAAAATGAAAATGAAATAAACTTGCGTCTATACATTATCAGATACCTTATGGTATTCTTGGATAATTACACGTTTCACTTTAAATATTTACCGAACAGTAAAAAAGCTTATTCAGACTAAAGTAGTTTTCTGCATTGGTAATTTTTAAATATATATGCTTAAGGTAAAACGAAACCACACTACATGGAATGGAACTAATTTTCTACTCATAAACTATTCTTGCGACAGCACAGTTTGAGTAAAATATTAGTTCAGAAGTTCCTGAGTGACCAATCGTGGGGCAGCCCCGTAGATTTTATACAAAATATGTCCGTCTGAAAAGAATTATGATGTATAAGTTTCCTGTTTGGCGTCGAAATCCATGCCATATCCACTTGTTGTTTCCAAATCACAATTATTGATTATATTTTATTCATTCAGAGCAATCTACAAATATCGGAATAGATGAATTGGCTATAACACAAAGCTGTGCTAGAAATAAGTATGAAAGGCCAGAAGAACTTCAGTGGTTCCGAAAGGATTGATCTACATTTTCACCCTTAGCCGACATAAGAAAAATATAAACTACCTAGCTTGTCCGTTGCCACTCTTTACCCGTTTTGGGCATCTGATTCTACGATTTTCTACATTTTCCACTAGCAAGTTCACAGCGAGAGAGGGGTGGTGCGTGCTTCACTTTTCCAATCCCCATGTTCGTTCTATATAGCTCAAGCCCACAACTAAAATCTACTATTTATCAATAAGCGCAAAATGCATGTTTTATGCTACGTGGTTTAAACATTAATTACCATTTCTAATGGTAAAACGTTACATTACAGCGTAGAAATATTTATACGACCGTTACATGTACCTGAAGATAGAGAAGTAACAAAAAATATTCTCCTGGCTCTTTGAAAATTCCTCCGACATTGAAGATGGGGCCCCAAAATTCCTCCACTTTTCGGAAGACTGGACAGACCAGTTCAGTGACGTTCCTAATCTGTCAATAAGATTTTGACTTCCACAAGTGCAGTCATTATTACCTGTGCTAATTTTTGCAATTTTTGTTTATATTTTACTGTTCAGTTATATACAACAAATGTATCATCTGTATGTACTGAAAAATTCCCAAAGTTTCGGATGGCATCCAGCGTCCTACATGATATAAGATGGATATCGATGTCCGTATCGGAAGGGCTTGAACATACATGGGTCCTTCTTTCAACAAATAGATACAGAGATCCCTGGCTAATAGCAGAGTTTAGGTCGACAACGATGCTCAGCTAGCGTTTTAGGAGGTAGTCGTTGTTTAGCTCAGACAGAACCCGTGACCCTAACGTACACTACTAAAAATTCTTGCATAATAGTAGCAACATTATTTACCTTCAGCTTGATCACGGTTCCACTAGATTTATATTTACTTTTACGCAATAGACAATAGAGTTAAGATATAGAACGGAACAAAAGTTATGTCTATTGCATTACAATCGATCAGTACAAGTGGGCTGAAATTACTTGTGTTAAAGCTATTCCCGAAAAGTCACCAACTGTGATTTATTTTAAATTAGAGACTATTACTTTTGATAAGTGGTTTCATATATCAGTATAAATTTTATTTAGGTTGTAACTGTTTCTTGAATAATTTTACATTCTAGGGCGAGACTGGCCTATCCACAGTTGGGGTGGGGGAGACCCCACTTTCCAAATCCCCCATGTTCGTGAGATTTTCCCCCATGTCCGTCCCCCCACTCGGCCGAAACCCCCATGATCAGCTAATTCCAAAGATTTTTTATGTCCGAAAATTTATGTTTTTTGTTTGCAAATTGTTTTTTAAACATTAATTACCACTATTTATAATGCTAAAATATCGTTTTTAGCTTGAAAATACGTTCATGGCAGTAAAAATGCATGAAAATATGGAAATATTTTGTATTTTTAAACAAAATTTATCCCCCCCACTTTTAATTTTCCCCCGACAATGAACATGGGGCCCCGAAGTTCCCCCCACTTTTCGGAGGGCTGTGGACAAGCCAGCAAGATGGCCACAAATAAACACATATGGCATCATCATTTGTTGCTGAGCTTTCAAAAAGGCTGAATCTCGGCTTTCCCAACTGTCCACGTCGAAAGAGCACTACTGCTATGTAGCTGACACATAAATTGATAGTCTATGCTAAAAATCGGCAAATACCATGTTTGCTGCACATGGATCGAAGAAATGAAGTCAAGTTACCAATAAACTAAGAGCTGTCAGTTGGTCGACTGAGGTCATTGGCAAAACGACTGACTACCAATGATTCCGATTTGCTGCAAAATTGTATGATGCTTTATGAAAGGTTCGGAAGGATGCAGTTAGCCTTAGCTAATGTATTTATCGAACTATCTGCAGATAGATTTAAACATGGTGATCTATCGATTCTGTCGTGTACCATTAGGTGCAAGACCAGTCCTTTTGGAAGCTGCTATTCAGCATTATTTTCGCAAATTCCAAAGTCACACTGCGAACTGAATCGTACTCATCGTTTACGTTGACATTACTACCAGTGTGAATACGACTGATGATGCCATTCACATGAAAAACGAAATGGTACGAATATTTTAACAGTGTTGAATGAATGTACGAAAATTCTGTTCCAACAAGAACTGATGTCTCAGATAGCAATGACGAAGAAAGTGGCGAGGAATATAAGCATCATTTAGTAAGTTAAGTGCATTCTTGTATACACTGCTTACATAGCAAAGTCAAGTCCCTACGACAAGGCTACCTATAAAAGGGCACCAGTTCCTATATGAGCCTTACGGGCACAAAAAATCGAAAAACCCATATTAATCCCATATAAGGTAATCTTACCAGCCCAGCCGATTGGAGCGGCTAATTGTCATATTCCGGTTACAAGCAATGGGAGTTCGGAAACTTCAGATGGGCACCACCACTATATGAGCCCAGATGGTCCGTCAAAAATACATAATTGTAAGTTCGTCTGCATGCTGTTGTCTGCACATTTCGATGTTTTGAAGAAGTGTTGCTAATGTGTAGTCTCATGCTACGAGTTTCCGTATACAAACATCCGAATCACGGTTCTCTTGGAAACATACTCCCATGAGTCTGAACTGTGCGAATCGCAAAGCATTAAAAATCCCGACATAGTATACTTTCTCCCTCTTTGTAAATTAAAACAATGGTCATCAAGCGGGTTCGTGGAGTTTACACAATTTCACCCTAATATCTGTAGACTGGATATATAGCTGATCCACATTTGGTTTTTGGAGAATGTCGCCATGGGTTCCCAGCTAGTTACTAATAATAATTATAGTTATCCATTCATCTCACGTTATTATAAATTTTAAACCTAACCAGTGATATATCATCTTCTGGGTGAACGATGCGCATCGACGATGTCTGTATTACAATTTTAGGCGGAGGCCCACGAGGTTTCGCGGCTTGCGCTAGCAAACGTGCGTCAACAGCGCTACTTGACTCGCCACCTTCATGTGCTCCCGTGGAAGGTGACCTGCGACCACTAGTAGCCCTTAGCCTTTCATCCTTGTCTCCAGAGTTGCCACCGAAATTTGTTGCAGAGCCACCGCTGTATGCCGGGAATGTCGGGCGAACCGGTACGGCCGATGGAGACGATGCCGGTACTGTCAAAGGATTCTAAAATAGATCATGACATGCATATATGATTTAAAATATTTCACTTTGCACATGTAAAGCTTTCAAATACCTACACGATGTTCCTAAACTTATTGGTAATACTGTTATTGCCCGGACCCACAGTACACTGGATTAGAGAATATCGGGAGAAGGGGCCGGTTTTTTCTTGGCTTGCCCTTTGCAAGAACCTTTTTTGAACTTTTTTTGGGCTTCAGACCCCTTTTGAATTTCGAATCAGGGTGCCCCCGGTTCAAAGAGACTGTGGAGAACTCGCTATACTGTCAAACTTTCCCCGTTGTAAAGAGTCACTGAACTTATGGTAAATCTAATAACAACGGATCAACGGTGAAGCCAGGTTAATCAAGCCCGCTTGCCGTTCATAGACGCAGACCTCGATGAAATTATAAAAACTGTCAGAAACATTCTCTTTTGTTTATAACAACGTTCTAACATGTAAGATTTGGAAGACGGTCATTTGTAAGCTGCTCGTCGTTTTAAAAAAGAATAAACCAAAGACTCACTATTTTTGGTTCGAAGAAACACACAAAGCTGTGTTATTAGATAAAATGTTATTAGTTACACAATATTGAACGGGAACCAGCGTACCAGAGCGGAATTTTCTCTAATAGTGTTTGAGAAAAAACTTTATGCGTCTGTCCGCCGCTTAACTCTTCACCTGATTGACGGATTTTAGCATTTTTAATTCACCTAACCTTGAGTGACTACCATGACTGCATACTTAAATTTTCACAAGACCGACACGAATTCGAATTTTTGATTTTGACCTGTTGGGGTGAAGCAAGATTTTGGATTAAACTGTTGTCAGAAACATAAAATCGAAGAACAGACCAGCATCAGCTCATCGAGAGCTACAACTTCGCAGTTCTGCATTTTTCCCAGAGCAGCCATTTTCGAGCTATGAGCCAAAGATTATAAAATACCCCAAAATAAGTGAAATTTTAAAAATTTTTACAAACCAGGTTTTACTTGATATGGTGAATGTTGGGAAGTGTTGTTAAACCGTTAAAACGCTGGCTTCATTGATGCAACTCCAGATTGGGTGCGCTATTGACCCTGGGTCGGTACCGGGGCAAAATATGGTAAAGTTTGGCACCAGAAATAGTCAAATCCCACTTTTTCTATATTTATGTCAGAATGTGTCTAAATATTTTCGCTGTTCCTGAATATGATAAAAACAATTTATTTGCGCGGTATGCATCAAATAAGGCAATATCGCACGTGAAAATCAAATTCAAATAACTAGTAACACGTAAACGTGGGTGACGGAGGCATGGTGGTTAACAACGGCGTGAATAGTGCATACAGCTTGTGGAATTTCTAACATTTTTGGTAACAATAATAAGAGGAAGACATGAAAACGTCTAGTTATTTATACAGTAGAATGACAATACATCTATCAAGTTGTACCCATCAATGAAATTTAGTCCAAATCGGCCGAGTCATTCAAAAGTTATAACACACTTAATAATTTTTCACTCATTTTTAAGAGACTTTGCTTAATTTTAAGAGAATTTATAAAGGTAAGTAGATCACTCGTATACAGTCTTTTAGAAAACGTGAAGTTACATGTTATGTCAAAAAATGACCGAGATAGCACGAACGGTTGTCGAGATATGATGAACTTAGGTTTCCCTAAGTCAATTTTAAGAGAATTTGCTTAATTTTTAAGGAAAGAGATGAAATACGTCAATCAGCTATATACAGCTGTTTAGAAAACGTGAAAATACATTTTATGTAAAAAAATCGCCGAAATAGCACGAACGGTTGTCGAGATGCGGTGAAAAAGCTGAAAAAATGGCAAAAATCCCTAAGTTTGAGCAACATTTGCTTAATTTTGAGTACAAAGCAATTTTCGTAGAAAAAAGTACTCAATGAAAGGGCACTCCGCAAGAGAATATGCAACACGAAGAAAAAAATTTCTAAAATCGGCCCAGGCGTTCAACCTGCAGACCTGTCTGTGACAAACAAAAAAAAAGTCACAGAGAAAATTGAAATTTTGCGTCTAGTATATTGATATATATAAAGTTAAATGTACGCCTCCGGCTGCGACTCGCCACCTTCGGTGGCTCGTCTTGCCTCCGTCAATAATTTTTATAAAATTTGTGATTTATAAATTTCAAAAAATTATCGACTTTTTCGGTTACTGTAAAACGAAATAAAAAGTTGCGACTGAATAACGGTGTATAGTTGATATCGTAATAGACTCAGGGGCCCGAATTTAGAACGACATAATGCTCAATTACCACGAGCAGCTATACTCGCTTGGTGAGTTACTAGTTTACAAATACTTTGTGTATTGACATGTAAAATAAGTTTATGTATTTTAGCTTTCTGAAACACTGTGTAAGCTTGTCCAAATAAGAATGGAAAGAGGAACCCCAAAGTATTTAGAACTCCGTTTTACCGCTTTTCGTTGGACCCAAGATTCCAGTGGGCGCTTGGATGTCATGCCTACCTCCGAGAACGTGGGCCAGAAGGTCCATTACATTGCTTATTATATATTAGTACTGCAGTAAGCACGATAAAAAATATATAGACTTACCAGCTACAGCGCACGATATATATATATCGAAATCGAATCACAAAAACATGTGAAGTAAAAATAATAATCCTAAAATTCCAAGGATATAAATCTCGGAGGGGCATCATCTAGGGTGTGCGCATATCAACGGTGGGTGAACGGGCTTAGGAAGCCCACGCAACGGGTTAGCAGGCCACCCTGCAAGAAACTCCGACCTTATGTTCCCATAGTTCATGACGGCCTGGTAAATTTTAGCTTATTCCGAAAATATGCTGTCGGCTGAACCTATGCGCAAATTACACAAAAAGTGTAAACAAAATGTGTTAAAAATAAACATAATGAAAGTATCAAAAACCTTTAGCGCCGGGGAATCTTCTCTCGCCCTTTTCATCGTTGCTGATGACAAGTCCGAACCAGCAGCCGGAAGTGGTGGACGAGGGGGAAGCGGCGGCACTGCAGCACTGCCTACAGCAGGCAACGGCGGCATCCCTGCATCAATGTATAATAGATATAAAACACATCAATGTTGACAGCCAGGTGAGAACCAACACACTTGATGCATACAAATGGCTATTCAACTAAAAATGAGTCAACATTCACAGTTATAGCAGTGGTGAGCTTAACAATGAACAAAGAAGATATTTGTCTTAAAAATGCACATATCAAAAGTACACGCTACTTTTCGTGGGAAAATCCTGACTAGTTCGGCTACTTAGCTTTCATCAACTAAATAAACTTAGATCATATATCCAGGTCAGTGAAGTATAAAATTTCACGTTACAGCTGTTTTTTATATAAGCAGAAAAAACACATTATCTTTAGAGTATTATAAAATCCAGCCAACACAAACAAAACCATGCCAGGTAATCGTAAAATGAAATGTACCACCAAGGAAACTGTTAACTACTAAAATTTTAAAAAGTTAATTACCCGGAAGTGGTAATGCATTAGGCATCATACCAGGCATTCCTGGCATTGGAGGAACAAAACCTGGTGCTCCAGGGAACGGAAACGGCATCCCTGGCATCATCGGTGGCATCATACCAGGCATGGGCATCACGCCACTCGGCACGCCGGGAATAGCTTGTGCTTGCTTCGATTTACTTGATTGACCGCTTGAGTTACCAGCGTCTGTACGTGCCTTTTTCTCCTTTAGTTCACCCTCTTCTAAAACGTTATTAACGTTAAAACAGCTTTATGTTTAATTTGTATAAAGGTTATCTGTGGCATACATTACGTATAACTATAACTTATAGTTACAGCGCAATACGGTAGGAAAGAAAATTCCGCCAACGTAAAATATAACTGAGGTATGCTTCTAGTAAATACGATAGCCCTCGAAACCCCAGTTGTCCCTAACATTTGTAATCATATACTACAATATATACCACTGTGTAACATTAAAAGCTGTTAATGCAAACAATTTTCTTTACACGAATTTTATAGGTAAATACACAACATTTACAACTGTTTTTATAGGATAAACTATTCTATGAGACTATTGTTCACATTGAACATGAAAGAAGCTCAGTTTTTGGTCCAAATTTCACAACTTTGACCACTGCATAATACTGAGCCAGAGAACGGCTGGGTATCGCTCGCTGTATTTTTTTAGACCAAAAGCTATGTATTAAAAAAATCCTGAAATCGTTCGTGTGTAACAGACAAAACGGCCTCCTTACTCCTCCTGACACAGTGCTCACATCAAAAGATCAATTTTCCGAACATAAGAAGTTATTGTCGAGTTATCACCAGCCAATAACATTACAACCAACTTCTGAACGAAAGACAACAGTATGCCCGGTTTCGTCAAAACTACGTAAATATACGGTAAATAGCAATGTTAGTGTAACAAATACGTTCATGGTCACGGTAGTATGAAATAAAAGTGTCAACTTAATAAAAAAACACATGTAAACCATTCTCTATGCACTAACCAAACAACTGCAGATATATATACTATATTCTAGAAATCGGGTTTATCCACCCTAAACCCGTCAACGCTGGATAGTCCAAAGTGGTGGCGGGAGTTGCATTTTCGGCTACCCCTCGGCAAAACGGAGGTACCCCCGACAAAAATTCGGATACCCTCCGGCTCAAAGCCCCATGCTGAGAAAAATTAACGTGTAAACGCGACAAAATCCAGCAAAAAATGGTCCCCTGGCAGAATCCGGGACCCCCTAACAGGTCCCACCCGGCTATAGTTTCCGAGGTTTGGACCAGCCAGCAACGAATTATATTCGGAACCACAGCGGTCCAGAAAGTCATACAAAAAAAGTGATGTAAACAAAGTTGGAGATTTCGCTGAGCCGAAGCGAACTAGTCCCTGTTCTTCCATGCGAACCCGTATCACGAGACATTGTCTGAAAAACAGTAATACCAGTATGACCACATTTGGCAAAGAACACTTACAAGCTACTTGAAAGGAAGACGGGGAGGAGCTCTCAGCGTTCAACGAATGGGCACGTCGTCATCACTTTGGCTATCGAACAATAAATTTTATCAAACAAAAATGTGAAGATAAGTTATGAGTGCCACATACAGACAAAAAAAATCACTATCATTCTCCCTAGCGCTCTCAGTGGAAATTCCGCTAGCTCCGTTTCAGCGTTTTATAGCCGAAGTACTGCATTATGACACAATTGGCTTTGCTTGACGCTGTTTAGCTGCGCAGCGAGCGAAGCCAGCAACCATTTAATTGTATGCGCGTTGATAAATTTTACAGTATCAGCTCTTCCAGCTTGTTTTTTTCAATATCTCAAGATATTCCCATGTGATGTTTTGGAATATGATAGCTTATAGTCCGGCGCGTCATCTCATATAAGTTCCATTTATGCAACTCACCCATGGAGTATAGTGCGCCTCTTTAAAGAGGGTTACAATTTACGTGACAGAGGGAAAATGCGTATTATATACATCTACATAAGCAGGCCTCGCATCAAAAAATGTTGCGTATCTTTTATGTTCTCCTGAACATTATCTACAACTTTTTTTACCAAATGGGCCCGTTTTAACCGTTTATATCATTTTTGAGCGAAGCTAGACGAAGCGTTTTTATTTTCTGTCTGGGAGTAAAAAGGTCGATGTCCGTCCGTTCGTTCGGTCCGACGGATAACAAGAACCACTGAACCGATTTTAAAAAACTTTTTTGTTTGAAAGCCTATCATGTCAGAGTGTGCACCTGATATTTGGGATTAAAAAAATTTGAGTGGTTAATTAGTAATTAGCTAATTAGTATAGCTTATGCAGCTAAAATAGAGAATTTTGCAATATTTGTGTTATTTATTGAAATAGAATCGTTTCGATCAAACCATTATAGGTTTTTATGGGTCGAAGAATTCGAATATAATATTTTTACCAATGATAAAGCCCTATGCCCTTTGCAATGTAGTTATTTGAAAAACATAAAATTGTGTACATTCGTAATGCCACAGCCCAAGCGCCGCTCACAAATGTAGTTCCACTACCGACTAGTAAAATAATCGTTACTGAGGTTTATATGAGAACGATAAACGTTTCGGGATCTTTGAAAAAATGGAGTTATTTATTGGAATCTCTATGCATAGTGCTTCCTTTTTGGAATGGTACAGTATCCTCTGGACCTCTCCTCAAGAACCATGGATCATTTCTTTATTTATGTGTAATGTCATGTTTTGTTGCGTCTGTTATTACAGAGGCTTTCTAGGGTGCTCAAAACGGTAGAGTGATTCATTAGAGTGCATCTGTGGACTTCCTGGAATGGTATATACTGTATCCCATAACACTCCTTCCAATGAGCCATGCATGATTTCTTGATTTTCAACGTAATTATATAATTTGTTACATTAGTGGTTATTAAGGTCTTCGAGAATGTGAAAACGATGAACTGATTTATTTGACTTACCTATGACCAGTATTCCCTTTCGAAATATTGCCTCCATGGGACCCGCCATTTATATATGCATGATTTTGTAGTTTTCAATCTAATGGTGTAGTTTTTTAATCGGCGAATATGAAGATTTTCGAGACTGCGTTGAGTGCAAAAACGTATCTGTGACAATAAACATAGCTTGATTACAGTGACACAGCTCGATGCGTAATAGTGGGTTGATCTACCTTCTAGTTGAGTCATGTTGCGTGGAAAATCAAATCAACCCTCTCATCTTCATGACGATCGAAGAAACCAATTTTCGTCTGATCGCAATATATTTAGTGTGCTAAATTCAGATAATCGGCTGTGAGTCCACAGCACAAGTAATACATGGCAAAATATAATCGAAACGAACCGTTTTTGTTATTATATATCTGAGTCCTGGACTGTTTATTAATAAAGCTACCTCTGCCCGAAGTGGAAGTTGAATTTGTTACATATTATGCAAGTTGAAATACAGACACCTACCTTTGCCCAATTTTTGGTTTTCATGCGCAATCGCGTCGTCTTCTGGTATACCTTCTAAACCATACACTTCAACATCGGTCGAACCCCTGTTGGGTAATGCATTTGGTATCTTGTCAATCGTTTCTTTATGCACCTACATAAAGAATCTAGCATAACTACTACATAAAAAACTACATGACTACACACGTAAATATACATCAGTGAGTTACAGAAGCCGGAAGAATAAACTTTAAACATAACTACAGCTGGGCTTTCTCAATAAACCAATCTGGTAAAATAATATTTCGATGGATCATACCGCTTCAAGCGTTCCGAGGCCAACCAGCACTGAACATTGACTCAGTGTAATGAGCGTGCACTGAGCCACGTTAGCGCGTTCCCTTTCGCCGGGAGGGAACGTTACACAGTTGTCATATGTTGTACAGCAGAAAGCTTAGAACATTTAGTGTCCTTGTTCTTGCAAGACAACCGTGAAGGGTTAAATATAACAGCAGAATTGTAGTTGACATGCAGTAATACTCAGTATAATACACCACAATTTAACAGAAAAAATATATATAGTGCGACCCTACCAAATCTAGTTATATTCTGTATGTTTGTTTACAGGAATAACAAAGGCTTGTCTAGTGCGTGTGTAATATCGACGTGACGCTGCTGCATTATGCACTTCCAAAACGTAATGCCCATACGACCCCGGCTATCGTAACCTCGAGTTCGGACCTAATGGGCCCTAATTTGTACTTCAGGTCAGTCCCAGGGCACGGCGGAGCTTAGTTAGCTGTAGGAACGCTTCACACGATGTGTTCTGATTCTGCCGGACGAGTTGCGCACGTAGCCTAAGCGGTACTTCCTTTGAGGTCACTAGAGAAGTTGGCTCCGTCACCTGCTCTCAGGCCAAAGAGAGCATACCACTATTCCATATCATCGTTCCACCTGGAAGTGTGTGGAAATTTTCGTATTGACTGATTTCCTACTTTCCGGAACGATTAATTATATAACCAGTGGCCCCCACTACGGTCCGATTAATCGCTACACGTGTAAACTCGGATCGCGTGGTTTCTTATTTGGACGATCAGAGAAAGTTTGTTTTCGGGTAAAAATTCCTTTTTTTATATCGCACAAGTCGTACTCACTTAATAATAATGAACAGGTATCGGCGAGTCACGTTAAGGATTGTTTCTTTTGTATGTCATATCTGAACGTGAACCTGAATCTGTATTGATACGTCAAAATCATTATACAAACATGAGTGTATCGTAAGCGGGATAATACAATCGATACAACAACAATACAAAAATGTAGGCATCAACGAATCGGAGGGATAACAATTGGGCATGTCGGAGTCATCGCCTTTTTCATGGGACACTCACAGCTGGTTCAAATCACGGCGTGAACTAAGCCTTCTTAATGACAGCTGCGCATACCTTACTCAAAAAATGGGACAGAAAACACATGTAACACGAGGTGATAATCAGTTAATTATCGAGGCGCCATTCGAGTAACTACTCGCTCGGTACTAGTATTATTACTAGAGTACTCCAGTTAAACAATATGTTCAGGTTAGCTAAAGGCATAAAACAATGGGTAAATTGAAATATACGGCTCGATGCGTATACCGTGGGGATTTTAGGCTTTTGATTTTGCTCATCCCAATCAACGGCTATGATATGCGATACGTGAATGATAGATACGGCAAGATAACGAACAACAGGATATAATACAGCAGATTACAACAAATCAGCAAGGGATATCATCGAACAATCAATATATGTATAATATGAGCAAGAATATACATTTATTTAGGTGCAAGTTTGTGAGTTTACAATGGGTACGACTCCTAATTTCGAGTGCGACGGCGTAACATTTTCTTTCCTCCACGCATACATACGAATATACCATAACCGTGGGTACAAGAAGTTTTCGCTTATTTAGTGTACAACAAGCCAATCGTGGTTCCATGTTCTTATAAAATTGCGCTTCAAATACAGAGAAGCTAATTTTAAGCTTAAATATTTTCGGAAAGTAGACATTTTCTTGTCTACGATCATGAGCCAGAATATATTTGAAATAGACACGGTAAGACCCTTTCTAAGCGGCTTAGAGGTCTCGTAGGAAAAGATCGGGACCGAATTTTCTAACTTTTCAAACTTTCCTAATACAAAATTTACGGCTAAAATTTATACTGTGTTGTGTACATTAATTGTATCTTATCAACACTAGGAATATTGATATTTTAGATTGACGGCCGTATTTGTACATTTCAAGAAGCCGGATACAGGGAAAGGCTAAATTGTCGATTTCGAGTGCAAATCGGGGTTCACGAACAACTTTCGTTTTCGACGGAACGATACTCTAAATTCTTACAAAAACAACTACGGACGAAACATGAGCCGTGAGAAAAGAAAACACAAATACTAAGCTCGTAATATAAGTCTGCTGGGTGGTAATCGGTTCACTTGCAGCATATATCTATCTAGTCCATTATAGAGTTCCAAACGGATTCTTCATACACTTAAAGAATGGTTGCAGGCACTGTTTCGGTATTACTAATTGTCTCGATCGTATAGACGTAACTCAGCGTTCATTTGTAATTTAACCGAAGGTAATTCTGTAAATTTGATGCGGATCTAATGGTTCACAAATGCGTTAAGTACAATTTTTATCATCCGACTTCGACTAAGGGCTCTTCGCACGATCGTAATAACTAACGACTCAGTGCGGAAAGGCTATATACGGATCGACAAAATTTTAATTAGACTTTGGTTCCTCCTCTGTTAGACTTGTTAATCTTGAAAATGAAATACTTGCTTGATCTTTAGTCGAAAACTACAATTGTTACGGTTGAGCTTGCGCGTGGGCCACTGCCGACTGGAGCCGCTCTGGAGCTATTTCCAATTTCAGCAGGCTAGATCGGGCTGAAAGACTTAGCTTACTTAACTAATTGGATGTCTTAACTCGATGTCTCGTAATGGAAGTCACTTTACAATCACTTCGGATCATCATCGCCACGACGCGCGGTACTAGTGTGGGACAAAGGACGAGTTCAGGTGGGTCCCTTATTTACAATACAACAAGCAGGTCCGGTGCGTCAGGTTAATCTATCTAAGTTGTGTGGCTATACGTTACAATTGTGCAAATTTCTGTCAAATTCGGGGCATGGGGGCGGAGGTTAAAATTATATTCAGCTACGTGAAAAGTTGTTGGGGACTAGACCTATGAATGACGATGCCTTGTAGGTCGTCCGCACTATCCTAAATATACTTGAGCTTTTCCTATTTTAACTTGAAAACGGCTCTCGAAAAAGGCTCTTCTTGTTGCTAAAATTTATTTAGCGTTTCTAAAGATCCTACTTATATAAACAATTCCGTAAACGGCAGATCCGGTTGTCGGTATAACCGTAACAAATTTACCTACTAGATTTTGCTCGGTTCATGTCCCTAAAATTGTTCGGTTTTCTCGATATCGACCGAGATTCTTAGTCTAATCTATCAAAGGGCTGGGACAAACCTATAATTTAGATAAACGGCAGATCCGGTTGTCGGAATAACCGTAACAAATTTACCTACTAGATCTTGCTCGGTTCATGTCCCTAAATTGTTCGGTTTTCTCGATATCGACCGAGATTCTTAGTCTAATCTATCAAAGGGCTGGGGCAAACCTATAATTTTAAATATCTCTCTAATTTGCCAGCCTTTCGCCGTGAAACTTTGCACGGGGCTGGGTTCTACCTATAATTTCGATTTACTAGGACCGGCTCAGCGGTCCTCACAAAAATTGGTCCGTCCGGACGGTACCAGACAGACCCAATATCGCGTCTAGTGATATCGCTAACATTTATATACAAAAATTGTGCCGTTTGCAACAGGAAATATCAAAGCAACGAAAGTTTCGCGACTCCGTAGCTGTCGTGCTACGTTGATGTAAATACACAGAGAGAGAAAGAAAACTGAACTAACTAAATCTAAAACTTGGGAAATTATGTGGTGAAGCTAAACCAAAACCTACGATGAAAATGCCTATACCGCGAAGAAATCTATGAAATTTGTGTAGACCCTCAGCGGCTTTTGCGCTGCTCGGGTCCTTAAATTTTTGAACGGGCCACTGCTTTGCCGGGCTCGAATTCGTACGACCTTAAGGTCTTACTTGAAAGACCGAAGACGACTCTATCTAATTTTTAACGACTCTAACAATTTTAAAAGAAATTCCTGGAGGGAATTTCAAAATATACTAAATTTACGTTTACGGTCGGGGCAAGCCCCTTCAGGGTCGTCGGGTTTATGATTCCGACGCGATATTGCTGAACTTTAGCGTTGCGTTCAGTAGTACACATACATACGAAGAAACTTTCAAAATTTCAACCATATTTTCCTGAGTAATTTTAAAGTTATGGCAAATTTTCACACAGAGGAAGCTATTTCACTCTTTAGACATTCGAGTGCCGGTCGATTGAATTCTAAGCTTAAATTAAAAGCGCAGGTCACTGCTAACATTCTAATAAAATCTCCGCAAAGTACCAGGTAAAGTCTTTTCGGTCACAAGTAACTATTGACAATCGTTCCGATCACGATTTTATACATATATCTTTTCAGAAAGCGTATCATTACTAACGGTACTGCTTAATCAAGTTTGAAATCAGAAAACAAGGAAAAGGATAGTACGGAGTTTCATTCCGGATGTTCAATGAAGAAAAAAATTTTCTTTAACCTAGATCGGCTGAAATGTTACGCTTGGACTACTAACTCTGCTCAAGGAATCATGTAAAATAAATCTATACGCGGGTGTCGCGTTTATTTATGCCTTAACTCATTGACCGATGCAGGTTCAGCATGACTTCGACTGTTTAACTGAATCGTGTGAGCGGCTAAACATGGCTATGGATCTGAAGGAAGAGCTAGACTATCATGTAAACTAAAGCACAAACAGGGAGTCCTTAGAGGCTTAACACGAACTCTCAACTCTATCAGACATTAACTACTCTCCGAGCTTATCCTATCTAACGTCAGTGATACCTAATTACTAAACTACGCCTCGCTGTCCACACTTACATACTCGAATCCGATCGTTCGACGTCCATCCATTCGCAAAACCAAGAGCAATAAAGCCAAAAGAAAATAATCATTAAGTAAAACGGTAAGTAAACTGAAGAGCTATAGAGCCGGTCTACAAACCGATCGCACCCTGCGCTGCCGAAGTCAGAATGAAGCTCGCTAGTTTGATCGGTGCCGCTTAAATAGCTTAATTCGCGGCAATTAAATTGATTTATGGGGCCATTAAATTTTTATTAGTGTTTTGTCAGCACTTTTAGGACGACTTGAGCCCAAATTCTAAACTTAAATGCAAGCTTTCTTATCAGCACAAATTTATATAAATTTCGGACCAATTTTAAAGGCAATTTAAATGATTTATTGCCATTTTATATAAAATTTATATCATTTATAAATTTCTAATAAACTTTATATAATCTGATTGTTGCTCAATCGATATAACAGTATGGATTCTCTGTGGAATCCATAGCGCGTCCTTTAATTTACTCTTGCCTCCAAAGTGAGCGTTATAATACAGGTATATGAACCCCTATACTTTCCATATATTTTGTACTAGTTTATGATTTGAATTTTCAAATATATTTGAAATAAATTTTATATTAACTTAATGTTTACTTAACCTTCGTTTTCGGTTGGTGGGTATATTAAGTTTATATCAACTGATAAGAAGTTTCTCGAGACTTCCAATAAACTCCAAAAATTTATATAAAATATATATAAAGTTTACCGAAAGTTTATAATTCAAACTTGTTTGCTTAACAAATATAAATATAAAACTTAACCCGTCGTTTAAAGAAAATTATAAATACATACGCAGGGCATCCACATCCAGCAAGTAAATTTAATATAAAACTTATTCGCTTATAAATTTGTTTGTATATATTATGTGTAAAACAACATATATATATATATATATATATATATATATACATATATATATATATATATATATATATATATATATATATATATATATGTATACTTACATATTTGGGTATCAGCGTCCGCAGAAGCAAGAAGCTGCTTAAGTAAACAAACAAGGGGCAAAGGACGTAAAAGAGGGTCGCATACGCTCAGTGATGGCCGAAGTGCCAAACGCTCGGATGTGGGCTCGGGGTGTCCATCCGAGCATTTTGATATGTAACAGGTAAATTTTTGGACGACAAAACGGGAAAGTGGGCTCTCGGGCGAGCCCATCATAAATTTCATATATAATTACAGCGTTTTAGATGGCTCCCGCAGGTTCGGGTTGCCTCTTTGTGAGGTGAGCGGCATATATTTGGCGGATTCAGTGAGCGGAATCCAATGATGGGTTACACGCCCTTGGGGGAGTAATTTCTGCGATTTTCACGGGAAAGGCTATCCAAAAGTGGGCAAAGCGGGCCTGTTCCGGGGTCAAATTAAAGGCTCGGACGCAAGGAATCCAACGATGACCTCTACATATTTTGTGTCGATCCTTTGCTAAGTTATATTCGTTAAATCTGATTTATTAGTAATATTTACAAAATTACTTAATAATAAGTCCGTGGATCCTAATCGGATAATCACGGGACCAATCTTTTGGTAAAGACCGTAAAATTCTCTATTAAAAATGTTCAGCCCTTAATTTGCGATTTCTGAACGGTTCCGGAGTTATGGGCCGGAGTCGCAACTTTCAATTCCGAGTATTCGGAATTGACAAGTTTTATCAGCTAGCTTAGCCAGCAAACACTGGTAGCTGATAACATTTTTGTCGTTACAATTTACCAGTGTATTTCGTACTTTTCAACACTGGTAAATTTAATATCGACCAGTTTTACTTATTAATTTTAGAAATTTTGCTACTTTGCTGTTCGCTATAGGGCGACAGCCAATATTTTTGTGGTCCTCATTCATTAGGACGGCCGTGACGGTTTCCGTCGCGGCCACTTTTTTCTGCCAAAAATAGGAGCGAATTTCGCGGTCCTACCACACGAAGTAGGGCTTTTCCTATACCTATCGGGGCGTTCGGGGAGTCGTACCGTTCTACTAATTCGCGGGTCGGGTATGGCAAGGGCTCGCCAAACCCGAACGTCCCTACATATAAAAAGCACTAATTTTCAATGCCCAAAGTCGTTAATCCCTCTCTAAAAATCAATCTAATCAAAAATAGGTTACTCACGAACATATACACCCCAACGATTATGAACATCCAAGGTATAACAAGATACGTATAACGATTATCATAAAAAGAGCATCAGAAATACAAAGATATTACATACAGATACGTGCCTTTATGGCCACAATCAACGAAAAGAAAACGAAATCAGTATAAATAGGGTACGATGATTATATATACGGTTATAGCTATACACATACGATTAAGGGTACAAATCGGATTGTACAGAATTAATACAATCAAGATATGCATTAAAACATGTATGTGCGTGAACAACGGTATAAATAGGTACATAACAATCGATATTATCAGGATTATAATACACAAATTAGATACGCGAATGGGTGCCTACTGCCTATATGACAATACAAGCGGCACATGGTACGACAAATAACAGCAATAATAATACAATTATCCATTCCTGAAATGATACCCGTTTCGGTCACGAAAATTGTCGGCGGTGCGGGCCGAAGTGCTTAAAATATTTGTAGTTGCATAGCGAGTCTATCAGGCTTTGCGATGTACATGGTGATTATAACTGAGGCGACGACGGTTACTCGCGCTGTCGGAAGTTGGACACGCAATTCAGTGGGTACAAAAGATCCTCGATCGCAAACCTGTTCCAATTACATATAAATATGTATGTATGTATATATATACGGAGGCGAGTTCGAAAAACATCCCCCGCCTTGCCGGCGCTATATAATACAAGAAAAGACAGAAACTTTCCCAAAAAGCCCGCACGAGAGAACTAACAACCCAAAATCGAAAAATCCACGACACAACGCATAAACTCTCCGAATCTGTAGCCAGAAAATGGACAGCTAGAGACGCCCGCTCATATAGACAGAACCCTCCTCTCTGAGCATAGCTGCCAGGCGATTTACCCCAAACAACGCCAAAAAACACTTTTTACGCCCCCCCGCCGCCCCGCTTCGTGTCCTTTCGGAGCCATTCAGGGAGATATCCGTGGCTAAATTCGAAAATGTTTGCCATTGGACTGTGGGCAAGATTAACCTATCTTGTAACGACCCAGCATGGATCTGTTACACGTGCAACAATACGTTAGACAAGCAAAGCTCGTTGAATTGTAAAATACTCAAAATTGCATAAGTTGCTGTGTCAAGTTTTGACTTAAATACGGATTGCGCGTTTTCGTAGTTGTGTGTGGTGGTTTTTGCTCGTGTGTTAAGACCCACCCCCCTTAGCAAACCATACCCGCAATGCAATCTGTCACATGAAATACCTCAATTGGATCAGTTTTCCGTGGGACAATTCTATGCTGTCTTCTGGCATCAGCCGCGTACCTATTATTGGGGAAAGGTGGTGGAATATCCAATTAACGATAAGCCTACCGTGGTCAAACTCAAATTCTACATCGTAAGGAACCTCGAGCGATCCTGAAAGTATGTGGGACTGGCCTGCTCGGAGGACTGCAGCTCCTGTGGCCGTAAAGACTGTTCCACGGGCCTGAGCAACCGTCTGAACAAAGTCGCGGAGGAAAAGATTGTAAGTCGGCAGTGAGTCAACAGCGCAGTCACGATCATGCGCTTGTCAAGTCGCCTGCCGCGCCCTAAAAACATGCGAATATTCCCACGAGAGTGTCCGTCGCATATTAGCGCACTTCTCGCATAACTGTAAGCGCGAAGTTCCAATTGATAGCGTAAAATTTTGACGTTTGCGAAACCCGATGTTGCGTGTTCTGAACGAAATCCCGAACGCTATATATTGTTCAATTTCACATTCGACGTTACATTGTCGATTATCCACCGTGCCACGACGAAGTTTCATGTCCTCAATTTTTTGTGTGTGTGCGTCGTTTAAGTGAAAAAAATAAATGTTAAACACTTTCAATATGAGAATATGCTACACCTCTCCGAATGAGTTAACCAACTGTTATGGGCATCTATCTGTTTTGTTAATATGACGTTAATATGAGCAAATTATATAGGAATTATTAGCCTCAATTACATTTTGTAGAGCAATTCGCTGATGGAAGCACGCAAATGCTCGTGCGATAACACGGCTTGGCACGGTTCCTAAGTTGCGCAACAAACAACCGCCGGCAGCTACCAGCCAGTCCAACAAACTTTACAAAATTTTCCGTTGGAATTCAACAATAGCGAACAAAGAAATTTTGAGCATACAATCGAACTATCATTAGCAAGAAAGCAAATTACATCACCAGCCACTAGTTACTCGCAAAGTGAAGGGAAACAGGACTAGCCTGACTGCTCTGAACTTAGTTACCATTTCGATTACGTCGTTCCAAACTCTGCAGAGCCTCTCTAGTCTCATGAAGATCACTCTCTAGCTGTTGTACACCGAAAATACTTCACTGAAAACACTACGGTCATTAATCTGACGGACGAAGAAGAAAATCACAAACCATATGCTTATTACGAAAAAAGAAACATTGTAATGGTTATCGTCATAACAATGGAACAATACTACTGACAAACACAACGCATGACCTAAAATGGTCTTATTATATAGTGGAATAATGCCGATATGCAAATTAAGAAAATACACAAAGGTACCAGAAAATATCAACAAGTTTACAATCAGCATAGTATTAACGAACTTTGTGCCGCTAATCCCAAAATCTTGAAGTCATCATCAAAATATCATAAAACCAACAAATTACCTGCATACAGTGAATTGCCAAGCCAGGACCGGTAAACAATTTTTTGTGACAAATATGGCATTTGAAATGCTTTGCTTTCTGGTGCTGTATCAGGATTTTCTCATCGTCAAACTCGCGATTGCAATACCTATAATACGACCACAATGCAGACGTATATGTATTACACATTAACCATCATTTCAAAAACAATGTTGTAATGCCAACATCAAGTTTCTAATTTGAGTCATGTTTCAATATTCATGAAAAAGAGAAACCTCAAGTTTATAGGTATATATATGCAGCAAACATTAATGGTGAAATTTTAGTTGGTAAGCTTAAGGTCACAAGCTCCATTTCAAAAATGCGCGAAAACTTATGTTAACGAATGATAATCAAATTGGAGTTTTACATACAAGTAAAATCATTATTTTATCATTTCTCTAGAAACACTAAATTTACAAAATATATAAATGTTGGAAATTATATAGGTATATAATAGATAGCACTATCCATTATTACGTAGGTTTCACACGGAATAATTGCATCTAAGAAAATACCGATATATATATATACATACATATATATGTTACAGACAGCAAGAGTTTATTAGAGAAGAGTAGGACACTTCCCTGCAGTCACATGTTAGCCCGTGTTTGATGATACGTGCGTTTTCGGCCTGACCACCTTCCCCAGTTTTTTGAGAGGGATCGAGATGCCCCTATTTTCCCCCCATTTTTTGAGGGGTGTAGCTCGGACCCCCCCCATTTCTGGGGGAGGGGGTCGGTTTATAGGCAGGTCCGACTTTCCCCCAAAAAACCGGGGGTCCGACCTACCCCTCAGAAACTGGGGAGGTCAGGCCGAAAACGCCCGTGTCACCTAACACGGGCTAACATGTGAGTGCAGGGAAGTGTCATACTCATCCCTACTGCACTATTGCAGATAGTAGCCGGAATTCTGGGCCTGTTTCCCGTTACGGCGAAAATTATGTTCCAGTTGCTGTTCCGCTGTAATACCTCAACTTGAATTCTAGTTAAAGTCAGATTTGTCAATTTCTTCCACAATTTGCTTCATTTGTGGTCATACCAGACACTGTTATAATGTACACCGAACGATAGAACAAACAACGTCATTTCGTAACCACACGAAACAATTTTAACTATAGAAAACCAATAGTGTCACGGCAACACATCAAGGGCAACGTAACTGCCGTTTTCAGTAAGTATATTTCAATACAACAGTGCCTTTATTCCTTCATTAATTTATGCACTATATATACTAGTAAACGTAATAAATTACAAAAAGCGAGAGGAGCAACAAGCAAAGTATTTGGTATAAAGGTGTGTATATGTGACTCAACTATTTAATCAATTTATAATAAGTATCACGTTTTAGGCATTTGATGTCAAATCCACCATAAAAAAGTTCGCTAGCTAAAAGAAATTAGCTAATTAGGAACATCAACTAATTAGCTAATAAATTACCTAATTAATTAGCAACCATGATAAAATCATAGAGCTTTAAAAGCCACATATTCATAATCAGCCACATTGAAAACCCCCGAGCGCAACAAATTAGCAATTTTGAAGTGACTTGAAAATTTGCATAAAATTACCTAATTAGCTAGTTACTTAACCTACTAATTAGCACATACAGCCAGGTTTTAGAACTTCAGAAATGCCATATTCGTGATCAGCGACATAGAAAACCCCCGGGTGCAATTTATTTTTAATTCATCAGCACTTTGAAAATTTGCAAACAATTAGTTAATTAACAATTAATTAGTAATTAGCTAATTAACAATTAATTAGCATTTTAACTTCCTCGAATAGTAAATAAGCACCAGATTCAAAATCACCACGGCGAGATGTAGGATATGCACCAAAATAATAATAACACTATTTATTGAAAAATATACAATTTTTGTTTGAAATTGCAAAAATGGGCTAACAAGCTTAACTAATTAATTAGGTAATTACTAATTAACTAAAGCAAATTTTGACAAAATCTATATGTCTTGCACCTGTCCAATATTAGGCCTTTCAAACAAATAAGGTTTTTTAAATCGGCCCAGTAGTTATTGAGCAGTTCAACGGACGGACGGACAGACAGTGAAGAATTTTCCCCCTCTGACGAAAACAAAAACGCTTCGCTCTTCTTAATAAAGTTTTAAAACCACGTTGCGGTTCCCTTTAAATTTACAGTTCTGGCTGTTGCTAATTTGTATTCCCACATATAAAATTTCCATGTATATCCAAAACCTAAAGGCTTGTTTTGTGGAGAAGCGATATAAATAAACACTCGTATAGAGCCTTGATATCTCTAGAGAATGAACCAAATTTGGCTGAAATATTTGCACCGATTGCCGAGATACAAGCAGAAAAACTTATTTTGTCTAATATATACCTTTTGACCCATCAGGATCATTTCGGCCCCTTTTACGGAGGATACAACTGTAACCAGTTTTCGTGCCTAAATTAAGGGCATACACTGAGTATTCAAACTATCGCATGAGCTATCGCGCGACACAATTGGATATATAACAAATTTCTGCGTTGGTTGAAACAATAAAAATTCACAAACTTACAGTGCCTAACACGTTATTAATCCACTCAGCTGGTTAACCCATAATGTAGCGTCCCAATAGAAGAAGAAACAAGCTGATAAAACACTGAAGTGACATTATGCAGTCATCGTTAACACTGGCAAAAGATACGCTACCGCGAACCTGGTCTTGATATCGAACGAAGCCTATTTCATCTAACCTTGGCTATTATATTAAGTACGTGGGGCGACTTTACGCATAATAGCGATAGTGTAACCATAGCATCTCACTCACATAACACCAAAAATCCTCATATTGATTGGGAAACTATGAGTTTTGAGAGTTTACGACAATAGTCCTATAGACCAAATCGAAATTTTCAAAATGCCGCCAGGCCTTTCTCGTATTCCTCCAGTAACCAAAAAAGCCAGTCAGTACATTAAGTGCGAATTTCAGCATTCGTTCTGAAAATTTTCGGGCACAAAATCATCTATGGTGTAAGCATATTTATAAAAGCGTCCGATCATCTATTTACATAACGGGCCGAATAATGATTCGGAGAGGCCGGATCATACATCAATACAGCTCCAAAAAATATGTATATACTCAAGTAACTACATACTTCAAACTCCCCAAATCCATAACTGAATATCTAAACGCTAGTTTTATAACAGCAGAATACTGGCATACCAAAGGAGATGGATTAACCGCTCCTTTAAAAATCCACCCATGATGGCGAGATTTCACCATGTCCGTCCCTCCCACTCGGCCGAAACCCCCAAGTCCAACTTAATTCAAAATTTATTGTCTCTAAATTGAAATATTGAGGGGAACGTTTTTCATGCCCAATGAAATGATGGTGAGATAGCGCGAAGCGTGCTGCGACACACAATTAGGCGTAAAATGTATATATAAGCCAAACAGTGTCACGATCTTCACTAAATTATCAATAGCTCTAGGTAACTATAGTTAAATCAGACAACTATATATATATATATACATCACAAAACACAACAATCGGGACCATGTAAAGTTTCGCCACCCCCACGGTGATTATATAAAGCTTTGTCTCTCAAAACATAAGCTTAGCAATAGTTAACAATCCACATCAGATTTTTAATCTACAGCACAACTCACTCGTTACTCACTGTTATACAGAAAAGCTTGACATGATTCAATAATCTTACCAACACCATGGTTTTAAAACCTTCTTCTTCTTGCGACCCATTATTGAATGCACTAATTTGAAATATATACAGTTAGTAGTAATATACACTAAATGCAGATAGAGAATTGTAGCAGTGCGTATTACTATTGTATTGCGAGTGATTATTATAAAATTCAAAATAGAGCTTTCCACTAACCACATGTATACGACAGGTCAGCTGTATATTAAAAGCAGCAATTGTGCTTATTTGTAGTACGTATTGAAGTCATAAAATTATGTTTGTATTTCTACCTCCACTAAGCAAAATAAAGAAAGTTTCGAAATTTTTATATCACAACTTTTAACAAAAGTTATGGTGTCACGTTGTAGGCACTTAGCTTACTTGGTACATACCACGTAAAAACTGTTACAATGGGGCAACTATTAAACCCTATATAGATTCATGCTATCTCTCCAGGTGGCTATAAATTGAAAGATGAGTAGTCTCCTGCAGCGTCCCCGGGAACTAACAACATACCAATGTAGTTTGAAACAATGAAACCAAAGTGTGCACCGCGTGAAATAACCCCAGAAGACAACAGACATCTCCAACATGCGAGAAACTCAACAAGTCGATATTTTTAATTTTTTTGGAAATTTTAAACTTTTCTGTATAGCACGAAAACGACTGCACTGGTAAAAAGTGCTTGTTAAGTTTGTATCACAAAATTGAGGCTCTCGGTGGGATGATGAGAGATGCTACAAAGAGCGCGTTGACATTTCACATATGTCATTTCGCAGTTTTGAGTACCAGTATCGATGGTCGATCCGTCACACTGATGATCCTGTATCGCTCGGCACAATCATCACTTCCTGAGCTCTATATGGACTTCGCTCAAATGATGTCGTTGCTTGGAATCCATAACTCTGATCAGCAAGTCTGGCCTGTCCACAGGGGGGTGGGGGACCCCCACTTTCCAAATCCCCCATGTTCGTGAGATTTGCCCCGCGTCCGTCCTCCCCACTCGGCCGAAACCCCCATGCTCAACTAATCCAAAAAATTTTTGTCTGAAAATTTATATATATATTTTGTTTGCAAATTGTTTTTTAAACATAAATTAGCACTATCTATAATGCTAAAATATCGTTTTTAGCTTGAAAATACATTTACAGTAGTAAAAATGTATGAAAATACGGCAATATTTAGTATTTTTAAGCAAAATTTATATCCTCCCTTTTAATTTTCCCTCGAGAATGAACATGGGGGCCCCCGAAGTTCCTCCCCCCCACTTTTCGGAGGGCTGTGGACAGGCAAGCTAGTTATGGGCGACTTTAACATTCAAGTCGCCATCGATACGTTTACTATATTGAATGACTCTTTCGGTCTCACTCAACATGTGAGAGGACCGACACATGACTGTGGCAACACATTATTAGATCTCGTACTGTCGTTCACCGATAGTAATCTCGTGTCTAATGTTAACATTAGTGACTATGTTATCTCAGATCATAGCCTAGTGCAGTTCTCCTGAACTGTCGTCTCAGCGTAAAAGTACGAACTGTTGACATTCGCTATAAAAACCGGGCCTCTATTAATGCAGACCACTTTCGGCAAGCTTTGTCGCTGACTTCTCTACCGACGAACGGCACACATGGTGACCGTACAAACTACTTTTATAATACACTATCGTCTATAGTTGATGCTCTTGTCCCCATAAAAACAAAACTGTCCGCGACCGTCCAGAATGTCCCTGGTTTGACACTAAATGTCACGTATCAAAATTTCCACTAAGAAAGCATGAACGCCTGTGGCGTCGACACCCGAGCCAACAGAACAGGAGTCAGTACTGTAAGCGGAGGTACCGTGAACTCTGTCAGCGCAAACTAAACGAGCTCTGGAGCGACTATTTGGAGTTGCCAACTGTAGGAAATGGACTGTTATAAACACCATACTGAATCGCAAGAGCCAGGCAACATTATCGGCTGGGCGAATTGCAGGCTTTGCAACACATTTCGCTGACAAAATCGCTGGAGTTTCCCCGAAGTCATTTGAATGGTTCAAGTCCTACTTGACAGACCGTTGTCAACATGTGCAAATAGGCAAATCACTATCGAAATCGACAAACCTTGTTAGTGGCGTACCACAGGTAGTGTTATTCGTCCCACACTCTTCAACATAGCAATCGCTCCTGTTGCTGAAATAATCGTCGAAGCGGGTCTTCTGCTCATTGCTATGGTGACGATATTCAAATATACAGACATTTTGACGCCGATGGCCTTAACCATGTGGTCGAGTCTCTGCAGAAACTGTTGTTGTCGTTACGGCACTGGTTCTACAACAATAAACTCAAACTAAACGAGTCTAAAACTGGACTCATCTACTTCTCTCGTCGCCATTTCCCTGGCATACCACTACAAGTCAACGATATTACTATTCACTCTTCATCGAGCCTCAAAATACTCGGTGTTGTGCTGAACAGCAGACTAAGTTTTGTCAAACACATGGCTGAATTGTTAAGTTCATGCACTTGGAAACTCCGCGAGATTGGTCGGACGCGACAACTCTTAGATGTCGAAACGGCGAAAAACATCGTACGGGCTTTTGTAATGTCCCGTATCGACTACCGCAACGCATTGTACTGTGGCTTGCCCACGACAAATCTACAACCAGTGCGTCGTTTACCACATAATGGGGCCAGAATTCTTTCTGGTACGCGACGCTGCGAACACAGAAGAACTATGCTGCATGAGCTACACTGGTTGCCACTTGACCTGCGAATTCGATACAAAGTACTCCTGCTGGTTCACAAAGCTCTGACGTCAAACAGCCCTGCATACATTGCTGAAATGTTGTACCTATAAACCGCAACTCGCTTAGCCAATGCAAGAGTTTTGCGCGTTGACGTCACACGGAATAACAGTTTCTGGTTCATCGGCCCGTCCTCATGGAACAGATTGCCATGTAGGCTTCGTGACAGTGCTTTAAACGTTCCTGAAGTTAAATCTAAGTTAAAGATATTTCTGTTTCCGCAGGTCTTACTTTCATAATCTCAAAAATTGTATTGTTGTTAATTGTTATATCGTATCCAGCGCATTTGCAACGCTATATGCGAAAAGGGCGCTTTATAAATGCCTTATTATTATTATTATTACATAGATTTTACAAAATCGTTTTGAAATTGCTTCACAATATTTTATGTATAGGTATTACTAGCACGTTTTTGAATTGAATTATCGCTATCCTAACTTACCAGCTCGCAATGATGGCGTTAACGCCTAATGCAAACCTCGGTACGCTGACTTTCCGGATACCAGTATGCTACTTGTTCATAAACTTTGTTGTTGTTGCTGTTGGAATCTTTAAACGTCGCTGTCTAGCACGGGAACGGCTGCACTGATAAAAATGTTTGTTACCTGCGTAACACACAGTTGAGACCCTAAGTGGGAGGATGAGTGATGGTATCAGTTTTTCGATCCGATACCTGTGCGTAGTGCGTAGTTATAGAACATCATATTTGTGACACCAATGCGAAAATTGAAACATTTGGAGGGAAGTGGTGGTTGGTTTGTCTAACATTGTTCTTGGTGGAACTCAGTAAACACATTTACAACCTAACAAAAAACCTGGCGCAAACCCCTTTCCAAAGTGAAGTTGTGGGGGAAACAAACTATAAAAATATTCGTTCCGGTGTCCTACATGGTGTCTCGAGGGAGATGAATAAATTTCCCCCGTGCGCATAAAATGTAAGCTAAGTATTTGTCGTGGTCAAGTTTTTGTTATTCTGAGTGTATCAGTATATACAATTATTTCAAAACAAAATTTTTTTTGTAAAAAAACATTTCGCGAAAGACACGATATATAGAAAACTCGGCCCAATCCCAGTTGGGGGGGAAAAATTATTTTACGCTTGCTATAGCACCCATCTTTTGGAAACTATGCCCCCATAGTCTCTGTACCCCCAATCATCTCTCACCCCCAAAAGAGATCACTTCGTGATCAGGTTCGCCCCTTTTGGAAACATAAACCTTGATGTTGAACTCATTATTCTATGATTTAGGATGGGTTGCTTTTTGGCTTTTGGAGGCTTTTTTTCAAACTTAAGCCGCCTTCGCTTCGCTCAAAAATTCTACCCCCCCTTAATCCCCCATGGGTAAAAAACGTCCGCTCTTTCGATTTAGAATGGTTTTGAGGCTCTAGGGTCAAAGGGTAAGTCCCCAGGGTACCCCTAAAAAGGGGTTTTTCAAAAAATGAACATTTTAAAAAGTGACGATTTTTAGAAAATTGACTATAACTTTTGAAAGGAGTGATGGATTTGGATGAGGTCTTCACCATACAATGTGGAATTTAATAGGCTTTCATATGATAACAAAAAATCGTTATAAAGTTTAGTGATGGGGAAGTTGGGGCAATGTGGGTAAGTGATGCAGGGTAATTCCGTAATTATGGAAAAAAATGAAAAAGTTTTTTTCGTAATAACATGGACATATTATATACCGTTAGACGCGGAATGACGAGAGGAGTTGAATGGAGGCAATTTCGTTGCAAAATTTTGATATTGTAAGAAATTATGGGCAAATACGTGAATTTATAAAAAATTAAATTTGAGAAATTTGCTTTGTGGGAGTAACAGCTTAGTGCGGGGGGTTCGGGGGGCGGCAGCCCCCCGACTTAGGCTTAGGCTTAGGCTCAGTCTTAGGCTTAGGCTTAGGCTTAGGCTCAGTCTTAGGCTTAGGCTTAGGCTAAGTATATTTTGCTATTGACTATTAGAACATTATTGACTATTATAGACAAATGCAAGATATCTTACATTTATAATGGATAAAGAGCATGTAGTTGAGCGAAAAATTCCCCTTGAGGATTGTCTTTAAATTGTTGTCGCCAGGTATATTCCTTCAAATAACGATCAAACAACTGCGGTTTCACTCCACCACGTGTTCGGATAGATTCTTTGAGCCGGGCCCACAATCCATCGATGTTCTGTGTATGTACGGTATGATCAGTGGGATTTACAAATTGTCTATTATGACGATTGACAGTTTCGTGCGTGTAGAGATGTGGCCGTGGAAGGGCACGTAAACCGTCAATGTAGGTACGAAAGCTGTCGGTTAGGATTCGGGTTCCAGGTAAAACATGTTGAATAATTAATGGGATTACTGTTGGAATTTGTCGGTTGTTGACTGGGAAGAGAAGACACCTTTGAGAATGTCGCTCGATCATACCAAGAACCCAGCCATGTTTTCGTCGACGTAAACCACGATGATATTTTTGCCGAAAAAAAATAGATTCGTCAATCTCAACGTCAACACCAGGGCCTCCCAATCGCAGATACTGCCAGTAGTCCTTGTCGAATGCAACCGCAATATCTCGGCAATAGTTATACCAATCGGTGACGGTATTTTTACTAACATGTAATTGCTTTTGAATCCATGTTGTAGTCTGTTTGTCGATGTAGGCTTGAATTAATAAAATAAAATATTATTAATTAATATAATAAAATTGCATTTCCAAGAGAAATGTGATGACTAGCGAAAAAAGATCCTTGCCGGATCGAATATTTTTTCGACAAGTGGGGTGATTTGAACATCGCCATTCCCAGCGTCACACCTACCGAAATCTCCACGCTTTGCTAGGTAACAGGGTTGGCCGCACTCGCAATCCTTGTAGTTAGCTAATAAACGTCGTCGAACTAGGTGCTTGAGAGTTGAATCATTATCAATAGTTTGTCGCGCCAGTTCAGTATACGTTATATCGAGGTCTCGAATATTATTAATCTCCACAATTTCGTTTATAGGAATTATTGTGAATTGCTGATTCTTGTGACGTCCGGGCATTATTTATTTATCTAAAAATAAAATTAACCTTGGCTTAGGGTTTAGTAAAGTACTGTACCGGCAAACGCAGGCGAGGAGGCTTAAGCTTAGTCTAAGAGTTAGGCTTAGGCTTAGGCTTAGTATAAGGCTTAGTCGTAAACGGAAAAAACTGTGAAAATGAACTGCAAGGCGGAGCTAGGGCCGACAATTGTCTGCCGTCCCTGATATGTGAAGAACGACAAGTCGGAGAGGTCTGCCAATGGCACCAATCGACTCAGGAGGGCGGATTTAGTATAAAAGATGTCATTTCAGAAAAATTCCATGGTTGGTTGAATTACTCCCCCCAACTGGGATTGCGCCGAAAACTCTTAACTATCCAAGCAGAAGCCTCAACATACATAATTACACAATGGTTAGTTCATTGCACAAAAAGAGTCCAGTCTCACTGGTATCTGTTGAAGGATTGTAATGATACGAATCTTTCTGTTGCATTTAAGTTTCAAGGATTAATTTTAAGCGCTAGAAAGAGCTACACGTAGAACATAAGCCACCGTTTATTAAAAATTAGTAACAAATAAACAAGACACCGTTCTCAGTACCGCGAGTGGTTTAAGCACTGTAAGCACCAGTAATTATGCCTTTACTACACCCCGTTCCTGTAATATTTTGACCGATTCTTTCGGGCTAAGCCACCGAAATTTTTCTGACAACGTTCTTGCTCCAAGTTTAACTGCCAGGTCATGTATTTGAGCGCACTATTATTCTAAGTAGTTATCTGACAGATTAACGTTAAGTTACGGCTTATCTACTGCTTTTCCCCTTGTGGGGTTCGTAAGTATAGTCACCGGACGGTTGACCCCGCACGTTTATATGATTACCTTTACCTCGTGCTTAGATTACACTAATACGTCCCCTAAAGCCAATAGTATCCGGACTGCTTACTGATGGATTCTACTACTCTAATGGTGCTCTTGTATGTTGGTACGTATGGTCACCGGACAGCTGACCCCGTACGTTTATTTAATTACCTTAGCCTAGTGTCTTAGAATTACGCTAATTACGTGCCGATTATATTGAGTTATAACTAGTTAGTAGCGGTCGATTACTCTGTAGTTTCCCTACAATTCTCCGGCCCCCGAACAGCTGGCCGAACCGGCGTTCAGTAAAGAATCGTTTCAATAAGTTAGTCACTCTCAACACGAACTCGTCTTTGGTGTACCCATTTAACTTGTTTTCCCACTTAACTCCACGGGATTTACTCAGAAGTAAGGGTTATTCTCTTTGAAGCCACTATGGGAGGACCGTTATAATTAGGCTAGCGCTCGTGCTATTCGTATGCCACTCAGAGTTTTATAAAGGAATATTACTAATCAAAATTAGGTACTATTAAAAATAATTAATTGTGAGGTCTCTAAGCCACTCAACGTTAATTCTTTAACCCGCAAAGTACAAAACAACGAATTAAGGCACTGCTCTTGTTACTCATATACTCTCCAAAAACCGGCGCAATTCTTTACACGCTTTGCGTTAAAACCGCAGACTCGATATCGTATTCAAGACCGCTGGTATAACACCAAAATCGTAGCATTCGTATTGTAAAACTTTAAAAAACACAACAGACGACAAAAACGCCGATTAGAATTAGCTAAATAAGCTATTTTAAATTAAAACCAAAGAAAATCGTAATAATATAATACTCGCATAATTCTTTATGTACCAAATTTAAAAGAGGAAAGCCAGAACTATTGTAGCAACAGATCAGCGTGCTTATTTACGCTAAGATTATTTAGAAGCTGGAAACGCGTTGTTTGCGACGCTAACACTACCAAGCGTTCATCAAAACTAAATTAAACAACAAAAGATGAAGCTAACATGTTAGTTATTAGTACAGTGTACAAATTAGCTTAAAACGAAAACAAAAGGAACAGAAAAGAAAACAAAAGGAAACAAATGGGTGGAGGGATATGATAAACCATTTGGTGACAAGACGTGGATTTTAAGAAATTTTGTGATTTTGGGGAGGGTTTGCGCCTGGATTCCCTCCTGTAGCCTAGTTGAGGCCCAACAATAAAAACCATTGCAACGACGAAAATAAAGCAATTGAAAACAAGTTAGGTACGTAACCCTATCAAGCAGTCAATTTCAAATATTTAAGGATTTTTAATTGACTATCTTTGGCGATTAGGCCAGGACGACTGCGGCCCCCCACGTGTATAATATATGGATGAGATGAAACAATTAAATGTTATATGTTAAATATTAGCTATTTGCTAACACGTCCACGATGACCGGTGTGTCGATATCCAAAATGCAGACACTATGCCAACAAGCATACGTGGGCGACGTTAAATATCCCAGAGTAGCGGGTGCTCTGAAATTCTTTCAGAACTCACATTTTTCCCCAATTTTCTTGCAACTTTTCCAATTTTCCAGCAATTTTTTTCAGCTTTGCCCAATTTTTACTTTAAATTTAATACAAAATACATTTTTACTCTAAATTGCGCGCGAGCCTTCGGGACGGTAGTGGAAATTGTGGAGTCTCATATGAATCAAAATACCTCTTTGGGTCAGATCGGTGATGCCCAAGTCCAAGCGCTCAGGGCGAATAATGCTCTGTCCCCCCGCTGTACCACGATTCCGTCACTATGGCACCCAGACGACTCCGGCTTCCCGTGCTCCCGGGTGGGCTTAACGCCGAGCTACGGAAGAGGTTAGCTTGGCACGCCGCTGGCGGGTTATCCATAGTGTTCGTACTGGGCCTTACTTTGCCTCACGTGACAGTGATATGATGATTCTTAGAAAGGCGGTCAACCCATCGGCCTGCTAACAGGTTGTAGGGCTGACCCGCACTCAGGGGCGTAGATCAAGGGGGTCCGGACCCCCCCCCTCAGATTTTTAGAGGTGGGATTCGGCAGTACAGCGGACCCCCACCCCAAAATTTTTGACCTACTCTGGCTAAAAAAATAAACACGACGTCCAGCATGTTTTCACATTAGTTGATACAAGTGAGGAAGCAGGGAGTGTTTCATTGTTTAAATACGTAAAAAGTGTATAATTTCTGTGTGAAACACGATTTGCAGAAATTTTGCGGCGACCATACGTGATACCACTTGCAAAACTTTTTGCCCGTTTGAACAGTTTCAATCGATCACGGCTGCTCAGTGTGTGTGGTACCCAATATGATGAATCTCGATAATTCCCTACAGGCATTTACCTCGAATGCATCTACGCATATATATATGCAATAACGGGACGCAGCTGCATGGCGCAACTTCCTAACATCATCCCCATACGACCCCGGCTATCATAACCTCAAGGGTGCACCGTGAGTTTTGAAATTTTGTCACTTTTCTTGGTCAGATCCAAGAAGCTATGGAGCTTAGCAGGCCGCAGGCGCGCTTCACGAGGTGTGTTTAGACCCCGCCCGATTGGTTGCGCACGTGTCTAGTATTTTGTTATGACTGCTGAGGTCCCCCAGGGATGTCGACATCGAAACCTGCTCACAGGTTATAATGTCCAACCGATGTTCCCTATACTAGTCTTAAGGAAGTTGTTTTGTTTTCCTTAAGTTTAAGTGAGATTGCGTGATAATTCAGGTTTGCAATGTAAATTTTGGGTTCAACTCGGTTAAGTTATTATCGAACACTTCAGCCGTTTGTAGCCTAAGTGGCCCCCACAGGGTTTCGATATTCCCTGAGAGTTTAACGTCGGACGATCTAGTTAGTAAGTTGACAACTTTGTTTCATTCCTGTGTGAGGGTAAAGCATTCCGAATAAATTTTATACTTTATTTGGGTGTGACAATTTCACGAGTGAGTTCGGTAGATGATTTATAGATGATTTTGTGGATCATTTTCGCCATAATTCCGTTACTCTTGCATACAAACATTGATGGCGAAAGGCACGTGTCAGGGATTGGGATATTCTCATCCGCAGGCTGTGGCACTTGGGATTGGCCAGTCCACTCGGACACACTTATCGCGCTGCCTAATCGAATAACGCGGGACCCGATTGATTACCTTAGAAACTTACATTTCAACTTTATGTATAATAGCGGGTAAAGAGCGAAGTTGTTAATACAATGCGTTAATGGTAACACAATAGAGTAGCTGCACCATCAGGGGAATTACATGGGGCTCGGCATAAGTTGGGGTCTACTCCTATTGATGGGCACAGAGCGAGAGTGGGCCCAACTAGACGGGACATCAGAAATCTTTATCCCAGCGCTCCCAATACTAGCGTCGTTCATGCGGCTATGGGTTCCAGAACAAAGACTGATGTGTTTCGAAGCTCGCTCGGCGCAGCGCGCGGCGCTACCACGGTGCACGGAAGAATGATGTGCACGCGAGTCACCACAAAGTCTGCGTGGATAAATTCCTACGACTATGGAGTTGTATTTAAATAATAATTCATCAACTACGACGCGGGTAGGGGTATAGTTAGGGATTGGGATGGTGCAGCTCGGTGCGTGAGTACGGGCACAAATCAATGTAAGGTCACAAACATCAGAGTATGATACCGAACAATGCATGATCATAAGCACGAAGATATGATAAGAGACAGTGTATAGTTATAATGATCGCATCGGGTGCACTGCAATTATGCGTAGGCTAACAAATCCTGAATTGAAATGTGCGGCATACTCAGGACCGTCAGATATGCAGAAACTCCGTCCGGTATACGTCCTAGCCTGTAAAATTTCCTAACGTCCTTATTGAGCTTTCCACATTGTTTCCCCATTAGAGCAGGTTTTGTACCCTATGTGAACTACGACGGTTCCAACGGCTAACCATATGCTAGGTGACGTATTATCCTTAGTTTACTGAGACACAATACCCTAGCAGCATTACCTTCGGTTAAATGTATCCTATCTCCCAGATAGAAATTTTGGCTGCCGCCCCCCTCTCTACAGAAATCAGCAAATGGTTGTTGTGCGGCGATGAGATTAATTTCGGTGGTGAAACGCACCCTGACCTATATTATGCGAGCGGGGGCGCGGTTTGGAATACTAGGAGGGGTCGCCCCTACCTACAGTGTCAACGGCCTAACCGAGTGGGGCAGGTTGGTGCCATTCTTGGCGATCTCCTAAGCGACTGGCGATATCCTATCTCTTATTTTGACGGGTGATACCGGCTGTCCACCGTAAGGGCTTGGTTTGCACTCTGGGGTACGTTTAGCATTCAGGTAGGGGGCACGGGACGCTCTAGGAGTCGGCCCATATTTCGACAGATGTCGTAGTTTCATAGGCATAGCCTGCTCAGCCTGCCGGTTCGTTAGACCAATGGGGCACGGGGCATTTTGGCCTGGAACGCGTCTGCGTCCATTCTGGTTGGCGTTTCTTTGTTGGTTTCTTTCTCTCTCCTTTGACCCTTCTTTTGTCTTTTCCCTACAACTTATCCTATTGCCTTAGTGTATTGTGTACGCTGCAGTTGTACAGCGTCTCGACTGCACTATCGAAATTGTACAGTCGAGTTATCATCGACATTTTAGTCGATTCTCTTTAAATGTGTACAGTCGAGTGGCTAGTACGGAGGATTCTGCAGCAGGCTTAAACTCCCCGTGCAGGATCAAGTCTGAAAACTGGAAAATGGAATAGAGAAAGAGAAACAAGGAGAGAAGTGACTCGGGGCATACACATAGCCTGAAGGGCAACCAGATATAAAACAAAAACACGGATAATCTCGGCGATCAACTCGTTCCAAATGATAAACGGGGCTTTGCACTTGCTCGATTTGAGGCCAAACCGGTTCAAGCAAAAGGGGGGAGTTTTCTTTATTGGACTTATGGTATTGTGCATTTCTTTTGTAAACGGGAGCACCGGAACGTGATTTTAATGAGTGAACAGCTCCCGGGGATGGCGTCTGACCATGCCGTCAGTTCATTTTAGTACAAAAGAATTTCTCAGGCCCTAGACCCGAACCTAGACCACATCGTATTACTGTGAACTTTGGTAATTTGGTAACTATGGTATTGTGCATTTATTTTGAAAACGGGAGCACCGGAACGTGACTTTAATGAGTGAACAGCACCCGGGGATTGCGTCTGACCATGCGGTCAGTTCATTTTAGTACAAAACAATTTCTCATGCCCTAGACACGAACCTAGACCAAGTATATGTATTACTGTGAACTTTGGTAATTTTAATAGTTTAATCGAAGTAATTCCGAGGGAAAGTAGTGTACCGCCGTACCTTTAATGAGATACTAGCGAGCAGGGTAATAAGGGGCTGTCGGGATCTCGTGCGGCCGGGGGCATTGTCCTTTTTTTGGCTGGATGTCGGGTAGCGTCGGGAGCGGGGGTGGTCGCCTAGAATTAATTCGGTCGGTCATTCGGGGGAATTCCTGTGTCCACTTCGAATGTCTACCAAGTTTACTGACATCAGGGTAATGCTCTTTAGGCTTTCAATGATAGTTGAACAAAACATCACCACAAAACAAGAGCAAGATAATCAAACCATGACAGTGAGCAGAAATCGCTCCTCGCGCAGAGCAAACACCTTACGCTCAAGCTGAGATACCTAAAATTTGTTCAGTCTTTTGTATTCCCAAAATTTTCTTAACTCGTTCAGATAAACGAAATTTCAGGGCTTCCTAAAGCCCAACGGAGGCTAGTCCTCCGTTCATAACCGCTACGTCTGTTCAAGCTCAAACACGGCATGAGCGTCGAACGGTCAATTAAACTGTAAATTTTATAAACCATAACTGTAAACAACCAAGCAAGTTCATACTATTTCGTTGGCAAATTTTACCGTGGTCGACTCAGGAAAATTCGATAACCCTAACTCAAGAGCGGTAAGTCATGTAAAACATGGACGAGAGGCGTCCATTTTAAGTTGTCTTACCTAAGACCACAGGGAATCAGAAGGACTTCGTCTTCTTCTCCTATGATCTTTTACGATCCCGTGCAACTGCCCGCAGCGTCCAAAACAGGACTGGACCTAAGGAGGTTTGTCACAGACTTAGTAATACTATAGTGAGTCGGGGACAAATCGGGTCGTCTAACGTTAAGTCAGTCTACGGGGAAGGGGCTCCTATGAATGGTCTGTTACCGTTACATCTGGGGAAAATAAACCCCCATACTTCAGGTTGCTCTCCTCGTTCTCACTTACGAACTTCGATCCGGGCAGCACGTGCTAGCCCCCTTCGAGAGACAGTGAGTGTCTGTGCGGGTCCTCCGATGGTCGAATCCATTCCACACGCAAAAACAAAGAAGCACGAGAAAACGCTAAAGTCAAGATAAAACATGCGTCGGAGGCGGTCAGTAAAGTCGACCGAACTCCGCGCTGCCGAAGTCGAACTGATTCCAAGAGTCGCGCGTCGGTCATCGCCTCAGATTTTTCGCCTACATTTAGGATAGTGATTTTGTCGACATCCAATCGCTTGCGATTTCTTGAAGCCCACTTTTTCGAGTTCAGGCGTCCAATTAGAAAATTCCGCAAATTTTATTTTTGACAGGTACCGTAAACCCTTGGTCCCCTTTAGAGAGAGTAGGCTTCAATCGAAATCGCCGACATCAAGTTTCAACCCTCCGAATACTCGGAGGTCAAACATCTGCAAATTTGACAAGAATTTTCTTGAAATTTCGAACCCTGTCCCATCTGTATTTTCAAATTTATGTCAATCAGCTTAAAATTTCTTAGCCAAAACCCATCACTCAAATTTTTAAACCTCTTACCCAACTTAAATCGTCCGTTATTCCCTAACGAAAGTGATTGAATCAGCCGTTAAATTTGAAGTTTGAAAATCAACTTCTACACAAAGGGATGGTTGGAATAAGCTCAGAATTCGTCCTTGTTTCAGGTTAATCCGGTCTTCATGTCCTCATTCATCAAACTTCGTTGGCTAACTTGTCGATTTGTAGCTTAATTCCTATTGTTCGACGAGTTAGCGGTCCCATCCATCACCCTCGTAACAACCCGCGAGCCTCTCAGAGTTCAATTCGAGAGTCAATTTCCCTATCAAGCCAACGGTCGGCAGTCCGTTGGCCAACGGTCGGCAGTCCAGTCGCCGGCGGTCGGCAGGGCAGTCGGCCAACGGGCGGCAGTGCAGTCGGCCAACGGTTTGCAGCGCAGTGATCCAACAGTAGGCAGTGGTAAATCTATCATTGCAGTACAATTATACTTATGGCCCAAGTAACCCTAATGAGCGGAAAAAATGTAGGCCATGCCTCAATATATTAAGCCTTTAGTCTTGCCAAAGATGAGGTCCCTATATCAGACATACAGTAAGCCTAAGTCGGTAGACTGCCGCCCTCGAACCGCCCGCTCTAAGCTGTTCTTTTTCTAACGATATAACGTATTGACCCTCCTGGATATATGTGCCATACTTATTATCACTATAATTATCATCACGCCTGTGGCGTCAGAACTAGAGCAGCCCCCAGACAATACTGTTCGTTCTATACTTATAATCTTGGACTCTTAGATGACACGAGAGTTCAGTTTATCATTTGATACGAGGTCAGGATGCAAAAGTGAAAAAATTTTTCATCCATATCTTGTAGAAATTAAAAATTTTTCAAAGGCCGATGAATTCAATTCGCCAGCTCTAAGCCTACCTTTAACAGCCAGTGTCCAGTATGCTGCACACTATCGTATTTTACAGCTTCAACTATTTTTGACATTTATTTGATGTTCATTACTTTCACTGAGCTCAATATCATTTGTTTTATGTGAAACATATTTTTTCTGTGTTGTGTTTGACATTGCGGTAGCGAAAGGGTTAAAATATACTGGTCGAAATTGTTTTAACATAAACATACAAAATGCATCAACGAAACATTCATTTTACCACCGTTGCTGGACACGAATTGGACCAACTGCCAGTCGTTTCCCTCATCGATAATCATCACCAAGCACAAAATTCGCTGGATATTTTACGCATGTCTCGTGCCAACACCATAATTGCTGTCAACACTGCCACTATCAGCCTCAGCGATAGTGATCGTGCTAGATTGCGCGACATCTACAACAATGCAGCAATTTTTGACCACGAAAAATTAAAGCGGAGCTACATTGACCCTTCCTTGCCACCGAAAGTGGAAGAATGGCTGCATTTAGACTATCTACTGGGTACCACACCATATCATGGTGCCCGAACGCGTTTCATCATTCTTATCAACAAAGAAATTCACGACACTAATCGACTTATCACAAAGCCTTCCATACATGATCTACGACTGCTTGGATCGCAAGTCAACACCGAAACTTTTGTGGAACGCCAAAAGTATTCAACAATCTCGGAACGCTGCTCTGCACCATTTCTATAAGCCATTTCCAAAACTTGTTTCTCAGAAACGTCGTCTTGGCATCATTCGTAACTTGGCTATAGCGCTACAGCGTTACCATTAAATCGTGCCAGAACCACAGCCATATGGAAGAGCATTGCTTCATCCAACCGGATACCGTTATGACGCCTATGCATTTGTAGTGGGACCCTTCCGGTATCTCGTGTCTTATCCAATATAAATTATTAACACCTGAACACCAACATATTGTCAAAATAACGGAACGCGAGCGAATAAAACCCACACAGATATTGCTTAGAATTACAAACTTTGAACCATGGAGTCACCGGATCTTTTCCTTGGTATGCGTTTGTCAATTTTACCTTGTCTGTTGGGCTTAATTTTGCATGCTCTTTACTTCTATGTATTTGTTTATGTTATCAAGATTGTGATGGTCGTGTTGACACATGGGGAAACAGGTTGGAAGACTACTCCATTTGAATATAACACAATGAAGAGGCGAAATCAATTAGTTACATTAGTTTTAGGGAATCGTGGCACTCGGTCAGAATTTGTTTGACGTTCGGTGATATGAATCTGGGTATATAAGTGCAAAATTATGACCTCGTGAGGTTCTCTCGATTATTCACCAAGAGCTGAACCGCAAAATGCTTCAAAGTTCAAATATACAGTGGACGACAACAACCTGGTTGATATACATCCCAATAGCCAAGCCAAAGCAAGACAATGGAACACAACAAACTGCTTAAAATAACTTTACCGGGATTGCAGGGCCGTCATTTTGACTATCCGTATCCGGTCACCAACCGCCGAATTGAACATACTACCGGAATACTTTTCGCTGCGGGATTTCATGATGAAATTGGTCGATGGTCTGTCGAGTTATCTTCATCACGGTTCCCATCAGTTGCTCAATCAGCTGCTACTCTAAGATACGCTAAGTCGGACTTCTGGTGTCACTTGGCCGTTCTCAGATACACGATAGGTAATCTAACCGTTATTCTAATTTCGAGATATATCATATATATTTTTACATGAACCTCGTCATATCATTCTTCCGTCGCCTGTTCTTTTGCGAAAACCAGTTAAAACCGTAATGTTGCTGAAAATCGGCGATGGTGGCTAAAATCGGCACTCTTGAAGCAGGGGAGGATCATTGAATCGTTGTACAGTAAAATTTTTGGTTTATTTGGATTTAGCTCGGCAAGCTCAGTTCAGTGGTACTCGTTACGACCATTTTTTAAATTTTATTTCGATTTTTGTGATTCTGCATCAAGGTACGTTAAAAAATCGAAAAAATCCTTCCGAATTTCGACCTATAATACATCATTTAACGCAGCTCAACAAGGCAACTAGTATAAATTTTCACTCAATTAAACCTCACCGTGATGCATTATTTAAAAAACTAAAATGCACTTACATTTTATGTCTTAAACCCGATATATCTTCCGGATTTGATGAACCATGGCCCCAAATGAATGAGCAGCAAACCATAGTTCTTGCCGGAATCCGGAAAAGCAAAAACATTTGTGGGCGTCGCAGCATTCCCACAACCCACGATTATATTTTGTCGAAAAAACATTGACTCATCTATTTCAACGCACCCCCTGGGACTCTCAGCATAAGATCCTGCTAATTGTCCTGTTCATAAACCACATAAATACCCCGGCAATAATAGTTTCAGACACATACCGCGTTCTCGGAAATGTCCACTTCGACAATGAAACCGATCCTTAAATTTTTGATGAATCCGACCATAATCAGAATTTTATCGAGAGGCAGTTTAAGATTAATAAGAAACAGTTAATGCGAATTGAATATTTCTTCTGAGCCTTAGCCTGAGAATACGTCTGAGACTAAGCCTAAGCGTGAGACTAAGCCTAGGCGGTTTTTCCAATAAACATTACGCTCCAATGCATCAAACATATCTAACCAAATTTCAAAATATCAAATTTTCGCTTGCATTCCCATTGTCTCACTCCATATCTTGTTATCAGGGCAACCTATTGAAACAAAAACTAAAATTCATATTTTTAAAAAATTTTCAACTCCTGAATTTAGGGACCCCTCCTCTACCCCCTTAAGATGATAGAGCCGTGAGACATTCTGCAAAGGAAAGAATGAAAAAACTGATTGATGGGGGAAAGGGGGGTATACAATATTAAGCGAAGCGTTTGGGAAAAAATTTACCAAAAAAGCCTCTATGCCGAAAAAACCTAATAGAAAAGAATAATTTAGCATCACCAGGATTCTAGCCCTGAAAAGAGTGCGACCCTGGTCTCGAAGAGACCTCTTTTGTGGTTGACAGATGGTAGGTGGTCAAGGGGCTATGGGGACCATACATACCTGGAAAGATGGTGAGACATTTGCCTGATTCCCCCCACCCCCTTCGCTTCAGGAGAGCCTTAAATTCACTAAAATCCTTGAGCTTGTAACTTCTCACGATTTCTACCAGAGTATCTTACATAGGAGTTTTATATGTCACTAACGTTCTTTGCTAGGTTATAACTTGTAGCATCATTAAATCTTGTTAAACCTTCTGATTTATGTGAGGGACACGACAAAAGTATATTTGCACTTCGATAACCATAAAATCTATTGATCATGAGCGTTTCAACAGATCCTTTTTTTTCAGGAGTACATCGAACATGAATTCTAAACGCTGTCGTGAAACCCATGTATGAATGATTCTAATGAGCTCAGGTGGGTCTCGATGTCTCGATCTGATTAGCTGTTAAGCCGCTATAGGAGATGCCTGTCCGCTTTGTGTCTGTTTTATGTTTATTCTTCAAACACACACTGATTCTTATTTTGCAAAACCTCAGTATTTTTATACTGACTGCAAATACAGGCCTGCGACCCATCATTCAGCTAGCTTATTCTTGGCAAACACAACGATAAGCGACTGGTCTCTAATTAACCCTCCGTTGGCTCTTCATAACCCGCCAAAGTGCGCTCCAAAAGAGCATGTGCCTCTCACTGGGCATAAAATTCTAAACTTTTTATTTCTAACTCGAAGGTCAAACCACCTATAGCTGTATTCAACTCGTCGAGATATATTGAAATATACACGGTGGGTACTTGTCCGAGCCCGTTAACACAGTACAACAGATAATAACACCGCTACTATTACCAAAGCTCTATCTATTTTCATCACTTTAGCAGTTTTACATTACCCAATCCTAAGATGAGGGTGTCTCTCCTCATCTTAATCGCCTTCTCATGTCGAGTTCAACGATCACCTGGGGCATCGTTGTGTACTGCCGTTAGCGTTTGCAGAGCCCACTAAATTCCCCCACAGTAATATACATGGCACCGTGTGCGTGAGTCAAACACTAATTTGTATTTACCCCGCTTGGGTTTGCCAACGATAGAACCATACCTCGTCCTGGGACTGAATTTATCCGCAGCCTAATTAAATTCCCCCAGGACATCTTTGCCTTCAAACCCTTCCTGTGCCCCACGTTTTCTTTTTCTTTGTATCAACTCTAATCGACCATTCTGGTCGCTCTGTCATCTGCTTTGGTTTGCTTCCTCTTTCGCTTTGTTGTCGCGTTTTTCGCGAGAATTTTTTATCGCTGCGTATAGTTGCATCTTCGCTCTTTGCGACTTTTCGGCCTTTTTTATTTTGTGTACTTGTTCGTTTTCATTTCTATTTCTTATCTCGCTTTCTTTTACACCCTCTGTTCCTCTCCATCTTTAATTAAAATTATTGAATAATAATCAGTCAGTTATATAACTAATATACATATACATATATTCGTATATATATATTTATTTATAGCTTTTAAAGCTACGTTAAGTACTACTAATATTGCCTTTTTTAAGCCTAGAGCGAAATATTTTCCTTGTAACACAATCTGCTAAACTGAATGTACTAAATCTTTTTTCAGTTATCCGTCCCGGCTATCAAAACCTGAGACATAGCCACTCCGGGCTCATACAAATATACCAGCATAGTTTAGCTATTTATTTTATTTATGCAGGGCCGGTGTCGCGTATTATTTGTACCCGTGGTGTTTTTCCCCTTACCGGCTGTGGCATTTCTTCCCCATGGTATTTTTTTCCTCCCCGATCGACCGTAAGATAGACGGCAGTGGTATTTTTCAAGTGCTATTTCTTCCCCGTGGTATTTTGCGACCGAACGGATATCGTTTGTAAGCAAAGGAGTGTGAGCCTTGACGGGCCTCCCTCTGCCCCCCGGATGGGTAAGTAAAATTAACATTGTCGGGTCAAGTTAAGAAGATTAGGCAATCGAAGTCCTGCTTTAAGGCCGAAGAGTGGCCCCCAGCCGGGATCACACCAAGAAAATTTTGGGACTGGCTATGCTTGAGTATTTGGCATCGTACTCAAAAGTGGTTGCTTTCTCGTCTTGTACAATCTTGGTTATTTTTATACTCTGTTTCTATATTTTTGCTCTTTGGTATGATAAGTTACATGTGATATATCAATGTATTTATGAATAATCTTTGTAATGCCTCATTGTAGTTAGTGATTTCAAATCTGATTTATAAAAACTGTGTTAGACGCTTCTGGGTCTGACATATTCTAACCAAACTGAGTGTGACAGTATTACCGACAAGGGAGGAGTGTGGTTGCGCTGTCCCTGTCCCTAATTACAATGGGTTTATGCAGATACTTTAATAAATATATTTTACAGTGTATCATAAAAATCGGCGAATGTATCCTGATGGCGTCCGGATATAGCGGTTTTCAAATGCGCTCGTGGTCCATCTATGCCTGTAGTAGCTTGCTAAATGATACAGACGCCAACTAAAATAAGACACACCGGTGACGCTATATTTTGTTATTACAGTACCGGTCACCCCCTACCTTCTGGCAAAGGATGCATTTAGATCAAATCAGAACAAATATTCGATAAACGTATTTCAATCAAAATATGTAATCGGTTATATTTTACGGATGACCCGAGTATGGCGACCCGGCTTATAAAAATATCATTAGATACCAATTTATATCAGGCAGATGAATGTTGAATCGCAGTGTTCAGTCTATGTTTTAATTGACGTTTATAACGAATTTTGTAGACTGTGCGTTCGAATTTTTAGGAATATCCACATTTTCTAGGAGTATATCAATTTTTAAAATACATTCAAACTCCCAGGACTTCAAATTTCCTACTATCGTCCAACTTTCGTGCGGCTATTCAAACTCAGTTTCTTAGGAGTACACGAATTGTGCAAGGATCACTCAAACCTTGGAGGAACCTTTGAGTGTTGTGGAATTATCGGAATGTGTAGGCTTGTGCAAATTCAAAATTTCATAAGCCCATTTAATTGTGTAATCCGACAGCATTGCATTAGTTTAGAATTGGCAAGCCCGCACAATCGAAATTCCAATACTTTGTGCGGTCATACTTAACATAAATCTCAGGTGGCTTTCCAGATTGTTTATGGGCTAAAGCAGTGATCTGGCATTAAAAAATACATACTAACCGTCTTGGACTCGTAAGCTGCTTGAGTTTTTCAGTTTATTCAAATCGAATTATATAAATCATTGCTTTGATCTTAAATTCACTTAGGCTCTATCCATCGTAGTTTTGTGGACCAGCAAGTAGGCAGTTGGAATTACATAATTCTGGGAGTCTTTATACAAAAATAATGCTTCAATTTGGTCTAAAAGTCTGGTAGTCACAGCCAGGCCCTAAATACGGAGCCAAAACACAGCATTTAACTCGCTCAGCAGGCAGACCGGGTTAAAGAATCTTTCTATCGATGAATCTAAAATTTACTAGCGTTAAAATAATTAATAGAGCATGATGTTGATCTTGGGAACGACTGTCAATCGTAAAATATCGAGGAAACTTACCTTTCGTATACGTCGGCTACGGGATTAGCGAAATTCAGAGAGTGAGAAAAGGGAGAGCCAGCTGCCCGTTACCTGATCCTCGAGAACTCTCTACGAACGTTTGACGTGGCACTATCGTTCCCGGTAAATGAACGCAGAATTGCCCCAACCGCATGCGGATGTCGCAGAGATTGTTTGTATCGACCGTGGCACGACAGCCATTTCTGACGTCATTCTTTAAACGCATACATTTAGGTTGAAATATCAAAATTATCATGTTTGGAGTAGGAATGAGAGGTATGGTTACGCCTGGTAGAACTCAAACAAAGGATCATCGAAATCACTAAGAACTTCAGCGGACCCGTGGATTATCTTGATCCCGCGGACCATAGCACAAACCCGGGCTGCATTAAAATTCGCTAAGTTACATTACTCTGACACCAACGACAGCTATCAGAGAAATATTGCTAGAGGCAATGACTCTGTCATTAACTGAGCACACGGATTCCGCAGCGATTGTTTGTATGGACCTTGGCACGACAGCCATTTCGGACGTCATTCTTTAAACGCAGACATTTAGGTTGAAATATCAAAATTATCATGTTTGGAGTAGGAACGAGAGGTATGGTTACGCCTGGTAGAACTGAAACAAAGGATCATCGAAATCACTAAGAACTTCAGGGGACCTGTGGATTATCTTGATCCCGCGGACCATAGCATACACCCAGCTGCATTAAAATTCACTAAGTTACATTACTCGGACACCAACGAGCGCTACCAGAGAAATATTACTAGAGGCAATGACTCTGTCTGCTACAGTTGTCCCATCTTAAAAAGACCGACCGATGATGACGTGATAAGAATCTAGCCTAGGCTAAGTGAGTTTGCTAAATTATCAAACTTACTTAGGCTACGGCGCACTGTAAGGTAATGGAAAATTTAATAAGAGCAGAAACAGAAGCAGCGGTTCGAGCGGCAAAATTTTTAGGGCTGACACGAATGTGTATTTTCGGAGTCGAAGTTAACACTTCGGATTATTCATGCACTTAGAACGTAGCTAAAATATAAAAGTTACTAGGATAAAGTTTAACATTGCCCCATGGGCACGAATTTACAGACTTCCAAACACCTTAAAAAGGCGTAAGTGAACAGCTACGCTGAGTGTGTATTATTTGAGGGTTCACTCTAGCGAATACCCGAGGTCTATTATGACCTACGGCTCATTAAAAAATACTTCTGCGCGTCGAGCGATTAATAGATAAGCTGCGATATCGAGTGATTACCAAGAGTCGACGTTGTCACGATTAGAAATCGCCAGTTGCAGGAACGGTGCTATCGCGGGAGCGAGCATCCGATCCTTGCGCAAAGAAGCTCAACAACTTGGCTTTTGCCAAGTTATTGCTCCTGCCATAGCATGGTTCCGGCTATTGCAACCTCATATGGAGATTTAGTAGTTTCTGCCATGTGTTATACTTCGCCAATCCATAGAACCATAGGAATACAATAGGTCGTTATGCACATCTGACATAAGGTGATATTTAAACGGGTGTGCTTGTGTATGGAGTACTGTATAATGGGGATCTTCCAACCCTTGCCCAGCGTACTATTTACATAGCCGTCCGCCGCGAGAATCACAGGGAGTTATAGTTCATACATCATAGGTCGAACACCACGTCAAGGAAAGATAGCACATATTCTTCGGACCAAATCAGTTTATATGTTTCTAGAGGATTTAGGTTTAGCCCGATATCTTACGGGGAATCCTATTTCAGACAACCGCGGCAGTAAGTGATCTAGGTCGTTGTACTATGTAAAATGTTTTACCATACCATACACGTTACACATTTACGCACTGCAATTGACTTTTTCTATGTATTTATCACTGTCCTTCTCAATTTGGCATGATTTTTGTGCGTTCTAGATTGGTGCACCTTTCTGTCCCAACTGGCGAGGCTCACATTATTTGCCTCCGAATTTTCCCAAAGGAACCGTAGGACGAACAAACTTCAAGGTTTGATCGGGTCGCTTTTCCGAGTACAATAGCTGAGTTTAATATCGCGAACTTAAGCTATCGGAAAAATTGATGATGCCGTGCTTACGATTAGTATCAACATGATTTGATCTGAGTTAAATCTATCACGATCCTTCCATTGTTGTTTGGCATTTCATTGTATGGTTCTACCATAATGTGCTGATTTGTGATTCGAACACGATAATACATGCTGAATACCATAACATATACGTATATATATTTTGAAATAAACGCAAAAGAAAATAATTTCACGAGGTGACCGTGTTCGTTTCTGGCAGCGTTTATATGTTCCATGTTCTATCCGTGCGGATTGGTCAGTGATCTATGCTATAGCTGGCCAATGTAACCTTTACCGGTCGAAATGAAATGCGTGCTATGCCGTTCTCGATATACTAAGCCTAAGCCTTAGTTTTAACCTAAGCTAAGGTCCCTATATGAGCCATGTACTAAGCCTGAACCTAACTCGGAGGAATGCCGCCCCCGAACCCCCGCTCTAAGATGTTCTTTTTTCTAACGTTATAACGTCCGTCCCCTAAAGGTGACATGGGCCCTATAGCTTGTGGATATATGATCCCATGCTCTATCGTGTATCGTTCACCCTAATACAAACACAACACAAGAAGACAGCAGCGTGAAAGACATTGTCCAGGTCCACGAAAATTGTCACTGCTCACGAGACATGAAACATTAAATAACCATAAAACATATTACCAAAAACGTTTAGTTTAAGTTAAGTAACCCCACCTTCCAATATCTGACATTAAACTTTCAGGGACCGTCGGAATCTTGTCCAGACCACTTTGGTTAACAGTTCAATGAGCAAGGTTGTTCCTAGCGAGGTCTAAGTGGAGTCAAAGTTCACGCCGTATCTGCGTTTTCGCCTTGTTTACACTCCAGTCATCAAATGACAGCTCATCGAATTACTCAATCAAACAACTTCTGGGTGCAAATTTAAAAATTTATTAGAACCTGTTGCACATATGATGCGATAAATTTTTAAAAACCTAGAACCTGTAGAGACGAGCTGACTATTAACGTATGTTGCATTGTGTATATTATTTTTATAAACCCTCTTGCTAATAACAGATTTGTAGATAAATATTCCAATTTATATTTGCAAACTGGGCCAAAAATGGTGTTAAATAATCATACAAATCATACATAGCGTATGATAATTGGTATAGTACGGCGTCGGTGAAAGCACGTCTCACCTGCAGCTCGAACAGATTATTAACCATCGGTTCAAGGAATAATAAAAGAAAACTTGCCATTACAAGTTGGCGAATCGGAATCGACTGCGGGCAAATAAACCGAACCTACGTTCGTGCGGCTACTGTGACAGGATTACAACTGTGGTACGAATATTCTAGCCTCAACTAAATGTAACTTTGTACAACAATAGCCAATGAAAAAAAAGAAACAAAGTAAATGATCTCACACGAAAGGCCGGCGATGTAGCGCGCAACGCATGTTATTGCATGGCGACACACTGCAGTATTCTTCGCTGGTAAATATAATATCAATTTTAATAATACAGGATGTGAGTTATAGATATGCGTGTCTTTGACGCCAAGCCGTATCTGATGTGTAGTCAAACAGATAGGAAAGAACCAATGCGAGGTTTTATTTAGAGTTTGTTTAGGTGTTTCAGGAAGTTTATTTTAATTTAGTGCTTTCTTTTATGACAAAGCACTGCGGCACTAAAAGTAATTGATAACAACGAACATGACGATAAAAATACGGTAGTTTGGAACTACTCGAGATATTCCGAAGTTATTACTTAGTGTAATTATGTTACCGACGGTTTTGAGGATAGTTGTAATTTGTCTTAATTTTGATTAGGCAGCCTGCTGTTCACACTGACACTCCATGATTGTAAGTGTCGGCCCCCTAGATTTGTATATGCTGCATCTAGATTGTTGTGAGCGCATTTATTTAAATAATTATATACTAAGCACGTTTTTGCAAAATAAACATGAAAATAATGCGCATAGATACACTTTATGCTTGCACATCTAAGTTTTTCCAGTGTCACTTAGCTGGTTGTATAAATCAAAAAACATGATTATAGAAATTTAACATTTCAATATTCTCCACCACAGCAAATGTACACAAATTTAATCCCTGAAAACAAGACGTTAATTAATACGTAGCGCGTTTATGTGCGTTATATATGCAATGGGAATTACGCCACTCATGCGTTGGACCCGCACCTTATGCCGAATGCCGACCAACGTTCACTTTCCCCCAAGGCCGGCCCCAGCTAACCCCCGTGGATTTCGGACCTTGGGTATGTATGCCTTATAATACAAGTGCGACTTTACTGTCTATATATAAACTAACGGCGTATTGGTGGTATAATGATACGTATGGGCTGGTTATGAATACGTGCCTATAAACAAATACAGTGGCTCAGAAGCTGTAGATATTTTGCTGATTTTATTAGCTCTAGACTTTGAATACAGAAGGGTGGCTCGCTGGCTTAGTACGTTAAATGCTGTATGTAACGGGTAGTTTACCTCAATTTTAGCGATACTTGTTTACTAAAACATGTGCAGTTAGCAATATTTATTAGCATAATTTTCCATGTAATGTAATTTCGATCCAACTTAAAATATGAAATTTAATTTTTCTGTTCTAGATTTTTAGACTCTATTAGGCGGGAAATTTTAGCAATCAGGCATGTGAGAATTTGGTGTAATCCGTTAGCTTTATCTTCAATTATATAACATATTTTGTCAGTATGTAATGTATATACAATAGTTATTTGTTAATAACTTGTCATCGCAGCATTCAGAAACGTTTGTAACTGTATGTACTAGCGATTGGCATATTCTACCACTAGTTAAATGACCTTGGAACGATTTAATTCTTAGCAAAATGATTCGTTGCGAGCATCCATGCAATGAGGGCTACACACAACACCAAAAAATGAATCTGTGGGTTAGAAAATGTATGACGCATATGTGTTCTGAGGGAAATTTTGCTTCACGATAAATTGTAGTACCCAAAAATTCAATTGAGACGAAATAACTTGTAGTACCCAAAATTTCAATTGATAAGAAATGCATTTTTCCAATCAGCGACCGCACACGTCCTGTGAGAGTAAGCTTAAATATTTTAACAAACACAGGTTTTAGTGATTGTTTCAAATAAATCCTTAGCTAATTGAAAAATAATTACAATAGTCATTTTCTTATTCGTGGAAATATTCCAAGGTCCCCCAAGCTGCGTGTCAAGGGTCCTGTAGGTTACCCAGGGGTTTCCGGGGCAAAATCCCAATTTTTCTTCTTTTTTCACTAAATCCTCTATTATATGTCTCCCCCAAAATCTAGGTTTTATAAAATTTCAAACTTCTCTTCTAATTTGGATATTTTCCTCTATGTTTTTCTTATTAGCTAAGTCTAATTTAGGAAGTTTTTGTGTAACAGCTCAGTCTTGTCGTAGCTTTTGCCGAGTGAGGTTGTGACCGCGGCAGTTTAGTTTATACGCGTTGTGCTAATTTAATTATTTTACGTCAGTCGGGTCACATAGCTACATAATAGTTAGATTTACGGTGTCAGGTTATTTACGAATTCGTTCTTTTGTATTATAATTTCGGGTTGAATAAAGGTAGCTTAACAACCACACGGGCTTTACGGCTTGCTTTTCTATTTTAATTTTGTAATTTCAAGAATTGCGACACTGTCGGATTACGCCGAAAAGGAGGAACCTAGACTCGGTCCTTCGCTTGCTTGATTTACATTTTTGAAAGGCACCTAAGAGCAAAGGAACGCCATACTCGGGTCCCTGTTGGATTTAGCTTCATAAAATAACCGATTTTGTTTCAAAAGCGCAAGGAATACGCGTTTGGTTACGTGACCTGTAGGATTGAGGGAAGAGCTCTGTATTTGGAGGAAGGTTAGTGACTGGCGGCACAAATAAGTAACCTTAGTCTTGATATCAATATATTTAGTAATATTATCTTTGTTTGTAAAACCGATAGAAGTGGATATACTGATAATAGGAGCGATAGCTAATAGGAACGTACTAGGTTTAGTAATATCTTAAGAATTTCGGCCCCGTGGTGTTGAGTGAGTTATAACCAGGGTGAGAGTGCAGGTGGGACTCGAAAATATTAGTGATGTGACTGCCATCGTCTGGCATACGTCCGGGGTAGCCGGCGTGGAAGCATTATTCTTGAGAAGAGCGGATGAGTAAGGTGATTGGTTCGGACGACTAAAAACTTGGGCACCTTACCTAAATACCAGTATGGTCATCCGTGCGGGAGCAAACTTCAACTGCATAGAAGTCGACCGCTTCTGTACAGTTTTAATAACGTGGTCTGGCTTCCGTCTGGGGTCGGCCTGTTTCATATAACTGCCATTACTAGCGTAATTCTAAGGCATAGGTTGAGGTACTTACATATTCGCATGGTGCACTTTCCGTCCGGAAGTGTGTTGTGTTAAAGTAAAGCAACAGCTAAAGTTTAACCCTAATCACTATCGTTCAAGTATAATCCTTAAACAATAGTTCTCATAATTTAGGGATAAGGACTAGGTCGTATACTCGGTAGTTTTAACTTAAGAACTAAAGTATCAGATAGGGATTATCGAGAGTACCGAAAAGTAGTGGCCAACGTGCACAATGGAAGGGAAGCGTCAGACTGTGCAAAAAGAGAGTCAAACTGTGCGATAATAGAGTCAGACTGTGCAAGAAACCGGTGGCATACTAGCATGAGCTAAAACAATTCAGTACTAAAGGTCAGTTTGGGTAACGAGCGCTTAAGCAATTTTGAGTTCCCGAAATTATGACTCCCTAAACATGCAATAAGCGGGTATATCCCCAACTGATGTCCGGTTCATTTTGTAAGTCGATGGTCAATATAGCTGTGCCCGTCTCTCTAAATTACATATTCATCAGTTTGGTGTGATAAGACAAGTTACTTGTTATGAAACTATATTATCACCTCAGAGCTTGATTTTTCGTTGTAGACCGAAAATATCTGGGTCGGAAATACATCACTGAAATGCTATGTTTTAGGTGGTGGGGTTTGTCAATCGCTCACTTTCCCACGGAGGGTGGGGAGGGGCCCAGGTATGTGGGCATCACCCCAAGTGCCCCCAGGTATTTTTCTGCGCGATTAAAACAAACCAATTTTTGTCTGTGAGCCAAAAATACGCCAGTTTTTCTTTATGGTATAAAAACTTCCTAAATTTTTAAGCTGCGGTCCTAAAAACGCCATTATTGCCCCTGATATGCTAGTTTTCAGCAGTGTGCATTATTGTTGTGTATTAATTGAATTCGAGTGGCACGAGAATTTTCAATTTTGGCTCTGGATGGGGGGTTGAGGAGGTCCTGTCTGTGTGTGTATGTGCCTGTGTGTCGCACCTGGATTTCTATAACGGTTGGGCGGATTTTGATGCACTATAACTCATTCGAACCGCAATGGTAGTGACGGAGGCCGATTTTTGAATTTTTTTGCCGTGAGAAAAGCTATGGAGCAAAATGACGTCATTTTGGCCCATTTTTCGGGCATCCCCTCCAGTTTTTGCGACTTTTCTCAATAAGTACAAGAGGTATCCGCAAACTAATAAGCCTAGTCCATGTAGCTTTACCAGGGCTTCCCAATGATATATAATAAGTTTTTCAATTACTTCCCAATCTGGAGTCTATAAGCTTATAGTTGGCGCCAAATTTCATATTTGGTGAAAAGCGTGAGAAATGCACTGAAATGTCTGTTTTTTGTTGCTTTTAGTGTCTTATATGGGGTTTTCTGGGCAGATAAACTCATTTCAAGTGTTAAAATTATTGTGGGGCAAATATTTTTTACACTTCTGGTTCATACATGGCATAAAAAATAACGTTTTCGCAATTTTTGGTGAGAAGTCGTGGGAAAAGCAACTGAATGTGTGTTTATTGTTGGTTTTAGTGTCGGATATGGGGTTTTCTGGGCCGACAAGCTCATTGCGAGTGTCAAAAATATTGTGTGGCAAATATTTTTCACACTTCTGCTCCGATGGATTGTTCTCACCACTCGAATTCTGGCTCGCAAGCGAGCTTCACAGTTTACTTTGAATCGACAATTTATGCTGGTTACTGGTTTTTCAAACCCCAGTTCGAATTGGGGATGGGGGCTGCGAATTTCTCGGCCAACCCAAACCCCCACCCCCCGAATGCCTCTCAACTCTGCCTAGGTGTTTTAGAGGCGATTTAGGAAAGCTAGAAGAAACAATCTAACTCTTTTATGTTAAGTTTTTTTCGCATAACATTGGGCCACTCATCGTTATAGTTATCTATCTTCATTTATTGTTTAAAATTCGTTTTCAGAATTATATAACCGCCATAAAATATTAGGAGTATAATAATATCGTGCGCTGCTAATCAAACAAGAGAAATGTCGGCGTTAAATCCAGAATAGTAAGATCTACAATTATATATGTCGTAGGTTAAATGTGATAGATTGTATGTATATATATAATTTAGCTATGTATTATATCTACCTATTATATATAGCATAGTGTAGTTTACATAGATAGTATATATAGTAATGACCAGATCTAATAAGATAATTTTAAAACTGCCCTCTTTCGGTTGGCAGTACTTTCGGCTTTTGATTACTTCTAATTAGAAATGAACGAACTCGCTGTTATATTGCATGGTGTCCCGTAAGTAACGCACCAGCATTAAAGTGATTCAGCACGAAAAATAATATCTACAAGCTTTTTGGTATGCGTGTGAACTCTCACAAATAACTTAGGTTTTTGATGAATAACACTTACCCTAAAGTGCCAAAGTAGGCGACTCCAAGATCAATGCATTCATCGTGTCGAAAACGCAGACTTCGGCAGATTTTTCAAACCACGTCAGGTTCCAGAATTGAGAGCTTCTCTGATATAGCCTCTTTCATGCATTGAAGGGTTATGGTTTGCGTTTGTATACTTTCTCCTTCAATCCTACCCACAGAAAAAGTCAGAAGCATTTAGATCAGGAGAACGAGCAGACCATTCGACAGCGCCCCGGTCAACGGAACGGTCAGCAAAGGTTTCGAACAACCAACGGCGCACAGCCATCGCAAAATGAGGAGGCGCACCATCTTTCATAAAGGGAAGGCTGTCAATATTTGGTAACTTTTGAATATTAGGATAAAATTCATTTTTCAGTATCCTTAGATAGTTGTCTGCATCCAACGTGCCATAAAAATGCCCACAAAATCCAATCAGACCACATGCCGATCATCAGACCAGGAGCATATTCATATGGTGTTCGATAGTGTTATAACGGTTTCCTGCATGCCAATAAACACAATTATGTCCGTTAAGTTGGCCGTTCAGTTTAAAATTGCTTTCGCCAGACTAAATGACCTCAGCTAAGTACGGATCATCGTCGCGACGCTGTAGCTATTTTTCACAAAATTCAACCCTGCCATCGTAATGCTTACTCAGAGCATGACTTAACGGCGGTATAAAATGTTTTAGACCCAGGCTTTTAACATTTCAGAAAACAGTCGATTTGATGATGCCGGTTTCAACAGCACAACGGCGAATTGATTTTGTCGGACTATTGTCAAAATTATAAGACATATCAGCTACTTTAGCATAACCAGATGCCGTTGGTGGTATCCCCGTTTGGAGGCGCATCAGCTACGGAGCCTATTAGATCAAACCTTTTATTAATTGAAGCAATAGTTTATGATATGGGGGCTGTGAAGATGAATGCCAGCACCAGGAGCATAAACTAGAACTTGGGTCAACCCACGATTATCACTACGAGCAAGCGACGTTTATAGTCATATATACGTTTTTGCATTCATCAACTCGCTATTATTTCTAGCCTCGAAAACATTCCTATTTGCAGATTTAACAAATTATGCCGAAAAAGGGTATATCGGTGTTGTCACAAATACAGTCAAACAAATCGCTCCATGGTTCTCAGCATTTTCGAAGACCTTAATAATCACAAATGCACCAAATTAAAACATTACGTTGAAAATCGCGGAATTATGCATGGCTTGGAGTTAGTCTCCAGGAATACAGTACCGTTCCAAAACGTCAACATTGGTCATAGCTACACTCAATTAAATCACTTCATCGTATTCAGCATCCTTGAAAATCTTTACAACCACAAAAATAAGAAATTATAGCATTACGTTGAAAATAACGAAATTATGCATTGGGCAAGGGGAGGGGTCATTCCAAAAAAGAATACAACGGTCACAGATACATTCAAATATATTACCTAGTCGTTTTCAGCTTCCTATAAAAGCTTAATAATAGCAGATGCAACAAATATAACACCACACAGAAAATCACGATATGATACATGGCTACTGGGGATACAGTGCCATTTCAAAAAGGGAACACTGGTTACATATGCATTAAAATATATCGCATATCGTTTTCAGTATGCTCGAAAAATTTTACAACCACAAAATGCAACAAATTGTAGCATTACGCTGAAAATGAAATCATGCATGGGTCATGGCGGGTTCCTTGAGATACAGTACCATTCCAAAAAGTCTATATTGGTCACAGATACACTCGAATAAATCACTACCGTTTTCAGCATTGTCGAAAATCTTTGCAACCATAAATACAACAAATTATAACAGGTTAAAAATCATGGAATCATGCATGGCTAAAGTGGTGCTCTCATGGGATACAGTTCCTTTCCAAAAAGTCTACACTAGTCACAGATACACTCGATTAACTCGCTTCATCGTTTTCAGCATCCTTGAAAAATTTTACAACTACAAATACAAAAAATTACAGCATTACGTTAAAAATGACTAAATGCATGGTTAAAAGGATGGGCTCATGGGATACAGTTCCATTCATAAATGTCTACTTTGGCCACTGCTACATTCAAATAAATCACTTCATCGTTTTCAGCATCCTCGAAAACCTTTATAATAGCACAAGCGACAAACATAACATTACATTGAAAATCACGAATGATAGTACGTAGTTCTTGCGGGGCGGTCCCTGGGAATAAAGTGCCATTCCAAAAAGGGGACACCGATCGAAGATACATTCAAATAAATCACTCCATTGTTTTCAAATACCCCGTAAACCTTTATAGTCACCATGTAATGCTAAATAACGATTTTTTTTTAATTATATATAAAGAGTTAAAATATATACATCCTTTTGGAACCCCTTTTGTGCTTATCCACGAATGTGACCAAAAAGTGTTGTTCAACAAAGATTGTAGATCTTATGCAGGCGAACATAAATGATATGCAACATTTTTGAGATTAACTAAGAACGCATTTTGCCTCGGTCATAAAAATTGAGTTACACCGTTTTAAAAAGAGCATGTCATAACATATATATGTGGATTACATTGATAAAACCTCTGGGGTGACGCGACACATTATAAGCTACCATATACAGAAGACTGCGCTATAAGCTATCATATGCAGAAGACCGCATGTTCATATCTTCCTGAGATATATGTTTAGAAAAATCTAGCCGGTCGGACGGACACGGTAAAATTTACCAGTGCGCATACAAGTAAATGCCTGCTTGTTTCGATCGATACGAAATTATTTCCTAATTCTCAAAAGAAATATTTGCAAGAAAATGTTATTCTAAATCATCCACAAAACCTTTCTACTAAAGCTGTAATGGAATAATTATTGATATTCCTAAAGGGACGATGTTTACAGGGACAATGTTTACAAAACAATGCAGTTGAATTATGCTCAAGAGACCCGAAGTAACGAGTGTAACTGGAAGGCTAGTCTGATTGAGAAGCTCGTTAGAACAAAGACAGCCGAATGCATATTTTGTGTCCCTAGTCTTTACAAATAAGATGTATTTCATCCAGAAACGAATAATGGCTCGCTGGTCGCAACTGAGTAACTGGTCGATGCCTAATATATAATATGGAAAAGTATTGTGTATTTTTCCTCTATTTTTGTGTTCGGATGGTTGTAACATTATATTTATAGGTGTAGGAAAATGTGTAAGTTAACGATTTCCTTTAGTGCTTAACACAACGGTATTTTGTCGGCAATTTTACAGCATATAAATGTATAAATACCACTTTGTTAAACCGTAGAAGGATAGACATAGCTGTTGTTTTATCTTTTAATTAAGCGTTTCTAGATCGTGGAACTTTGACCATTTGTCTAGGCTACTACAGAATCTATATATACTCTTTTTATGCTTATAACATTGGAAAATTTTTATTAGCCTTATGCAAATTATTATGGTATATATACATAGATTGTGTTGATTTTCTAAACTCTGTTTATTAAAAGATACACAGTACTCGCCACAATTAACTGCCGCATTACGAGCTTGTAACTAGCAGATTGTGAAATTTAAAAGTAAAATCTTATTTTCTCATGATCAAGTTTTGAGCGGGCGGTGGTTAATTGTGGCTAGTACTGTACGCAATGTTTATTGCACCGGTCTTTGTGTTTACAACAATTGTCTGAAGGAAACTCATTGAAAGGGCATTTTTATAATGAATTAAATGATTTTTGTCTAGAATACGATTAAAATTTGTATGTTTAGATATAATTTGGAACTTACTATATATACGGAAGAAATATTTTGTGTCAGTTATCAGCGTTTTTTACATTAATCCCCGCGTGCTACACAATTCGGAAAACCGAAAACAAAGCATGCTCTTTGCTACGTGCATGTGGCCGTCTGAACAGCCACCGCAATTCCAGAAAATTAAATCAGCATCGAGTTTCTTTTGACTTGCAACTACGGTTATTTTAAATTCTTGTGTTTTGATGCGAGATAAATTTAGTATTAAATTTAATATTTACAATATCTTTTATATGCTTATATTTTTGGGTCGTAATATGTAACTTCGTTGTCGTTATTTTTTGCAATGCGTTGCTGTATTTTCAGTGATCACTTATTTAAACTTTTGCTGATCGGTGATTCGGGTGTTGGAAAGTCTTGCCTGCTGCTGCGATTTGCGGTAAGTTTATGCGACAACATTAGGTTAGTATCAAACGTTAATATTTGCTTTTGCAGTTATGGTTACTTGTTCCCACATGTATTTGAATTTTAGCTTAATTTTACGGTATTTGATTGTAGAAATATACACGTAGTTACAGCGTCACACTAACAGTGGTCATGAAACTGCTTTATCTGCTGGCCCCTATAAGTACGTTGAGTTTCACTTTCTGGTTTCTCTACAAGTGCGATAATCTTTTGATCGTTCGTTCGATAATCAAACACGGGAACTTAAACAAACCCCAACATTTTGGATTTTAGTTATTGAACGGAGCTCGGCGAAGCCGAGCGAATCGGTTATATCTTCCATCTGGGAGTGAAAGGGTCGATGTCCGTCCGTTCGTTCGGTCCGACGGATCTCAAGAACCACTGAACCGATTTTAAAAAAAGCTTTTTTGTTTGAAAGCCTATCATGTCAGAGTGTGCACATGATATTTGGGATTAAAATTTTTGTTAATTAGTAATTAGCAGGGAATAACCGGAACCGAAATTTACCGGAACCGGAACCAGCAACCGGAACCGGAACCTGGTCTTCGAAATTTATATATAGTAAAACAGATGATGGAAGAAATGAAGGTATAGTGGATTTAAAATGCATTAAAAATAACTTTTACATTAAACTTAAGGTTTTGCGATGGTATTATTGCCTTTCTGAAACTTTAAAGAGACTGAGGAAGCTAATAATGTTTATTTATCGATCAAATATGTCGATTTTTGGACACCCAGAGCAAAAATGCCTTCCACTATACACCATTGCATATACTGCGTCAAATCGAATATGCTTACAAAGCTTGGAGCGTAGAATACACACTTTCGCTCCGTGTCCAGTCGCCTCTCTTTACTACGCATACGTTTGTTGTATGTTCTTCTGTAGGAAACTTAAAATTATTGGTTTATATGATTCTAAGAGAAAATAATAGATAGAAGGTAATTTTCTGATCAGTGGTCAGAGACACTGTTTAGGCTAGCGTTGGACAAACAGTGCCCGTCAGTTAGATCATAATGATGATAACTTTCTAATCAGAATGCTATAAATAAGACACACTGTGATGCTGCTCGCACAGTTTCAATAAATACAGTTCATTGCCAAGAAAGCAGTTTCTAGCTGCGTTGCAGATAATGTTAGTTTACTTCAATTTAGACTGATTTACCAAGTTTACAAGCGCGCTGGCGGGTGCTTGACGCAATTTATGTTAGCCACGCATACCCTAAGTACTTCTGCGTAAGCCATACTCTGTTACCGGTTTGGACCGGTTAAATTCAAACGTATCCCACAGACTTCTGGATGTGTAAAATAGCTGCTACACGCATCGACCTGGCTTTGATTTAACAAACTTCTGCAGGTTATTATGAAAAATTCCTGCTCAAATTATGTGCCCTACTTACGTTTTACACGGCAAATTGGTTAGTTAATCTTTTCTCTTGCTTGGTTGTATGGAGCTTGATCATTGTATAATATATATTACATATGTTTGGATTACAGGATAAAGCAAAAAACGTGGAAAATTTCAAACAGAATTTTTAAACCGGAATTCCGGTTCCGGTATGGTTTTTGCCCTTTGCCGGAACCGGAACCGGAACACGATTTTCGCCGGAACCGGAATTCCGGTTACTCCCTGGTAATTAGCTAATTATATGGTTAAGCTTATGCAGGTAAAATAAAGAATTTTGTAAATTTACGATATTTATTGAAATAGAATCGTTTCGATCAAACCATTATAGGGTTTTTTGGGTCGAAGAATTCAAATATAATATTTTTACCAATGATAAAGCCCTATGCAATGTAGTTATTTGAAGAACATAAAATTGACTACATTCGTAATGCCACAGCGCAAGCTCCGCTCACAAATGTAGTTCCACTACCGACTAGTTTTATTTGTAATTTCAACAAGGTATAAACTTATAGACTTTAGACAGATTTCAGACATTTACATAAAACTCATAGGTGTACATAGGCAGATTATCTTCCTTAAGCCACATCCCTGAGGGACCTCAAAGTCCGAGCTGAATACGTGCGGAAAAATATAACAATTTTCGATAAAATTACAAAGTATAATAGAAAAACTACTTCCTACCCTTGCGCAGCCATTCTAAACCCACAGACCTTCACTTGTGGCAAAATAAGTGTGGAATGTTGAAAATAAGCTACCTTGGGATTCAAAATTGAGTCTTTTTGCTGCAGCTTTCCATTTTTGTTTTAGCGTACCTGCTGTAAACTTAAAACAATGAAATTAACGTTTCATCTGGTTAAATGACAGTTGTTCTAAAGCATGAGACCGACCGCAATGAGAAAATTGTCTTCTATCAAAGATGTAGCACTAGGCGACCAGACTGTAGTAATACTTAATTATTCTTCCATTATTCTGTGTTCTGACGCCCCTGTGAAGAGATACGACTTAAAGTTGGTTCATCTATGTTCGACTTTGCGATTTTAGTATTCTAAAGATATATGTGATGATTCTGTGTATGTTTGTTTTTATTTTATGGTTACTTGTTTTAGGACGACACGTACACCGAAAGCTACATTAGTACCATAGGCGTTGATTTTGTAAGTTATATTTTTTGCATATTTTCCATATATTTTTGTTTTTCGGACACATTGTGGTGGTGCAACTTTTAGCGGGAGGGCAATAAAAATGCTGCTCCGATACTTATTCGACGGTGGTTTATCGGACTGGTTCCATGTGATAGGAGTTTAGAGAATTGAAGTGTCATGTGTTGTTTGGACAAAGTAGTAAAGAACTGCGTAATATCACCGGTGTCGGCAGCTTCAAATTGGTTAATTTCGGATGCTGATCATTGTCTTTTCTTTTTCATTCTTTTCACACTTTCTAATAAATTTTGGTCGGCATTAGACTGCGTTGTGATTAACAGCACAACCTGAAGCGCTATCGACTGCTGCAGATTTTGAACTAGATATTCGGGATATTTTGCGTTTTCGTTGAGCGATTTTATGAGAAACTGAACATTGCCTTTTGAAGTGCACCAAACCGTTCTTTATATTTAAAAATTTTAGTGTAACTATTGTATTTTAGGTAAAACCACATTAAGTTATGTTTTCTGTTATTAATGAATCTATTTCGTTAAAAACGTAATTTCGTAAAGAACATTGAATCAATTTCGGTCATTTCTCTGATGTGGATAATTTTGTTTTGCTGCTCTGCTTGTTTCTGAAATTTTAGTTCGCCAAGTAACATAGTGTATTGTAACATCCTGACAATAATCTTCTTCGTTGAACAGTTAAATTTTTGTGGCAAATTCCTAAAAACCGAAGCACAAAATGAGAATGGTTACCTATCTCAAAGTATTTGCACTGTGATAAAAATAACTAAAATGAAAACGAAATACGAAAGGGCCAATGATTCAATTTTGTTTATATGTTTTTGCAAATCGAACAATAATGTTTTTCAAAACCGATGTACAGATTAAAAAATTTTCCTGCATGAAATTGCTTTTGTGTTAAATGTATTTAAAGTCGGAAAACAAAATAAGAAAAGGCAATTTTTTGAATTTTGTGTAGTTGTATATTCATAGCTGGTCACTATTTGTACATTATTTTGCTTCTTCGGAAGATAATCAATTAACGAGAGGCCAAAAATGTTTAGCGTAGCGTACCCAGCGCAGTAGAATATCTTTGAAGGTGCAGTACAAGTTTGAAGCTATCACTTTGTTATGTAACGAATATTTTTTATTTATAATTGTGCATTATCGTCTAATTTTACAGTTGGATTAACATGTTAGAAGTGTTCATAATGAAACAGTCATTTAATGATTTTCATTCGCTGCATCGGTGTGTGCGATACTGTAAGCTCTTTGGTGGCGCTTATTGAGGAACAACCTTGAATGCAACGGATCTAAAACGGTGCGACATCTATTATGATTTATGATTATCAACAGTACTGTACGAGTACGCGCCACAATAATTTACTGCTGCTCGCTAGGCAACTTGCTCCTGGGAAAATAAAATTTACTTTGAAATTTTTATAACTTGCTCTTTGTTCGCTGGTAAAAACGTGAATGGATTGTGGTGACTACTTTAATCCTAAAAATATTGGTTGGATTTGGGTTATTCATGGTTTTGTTTACAGCTGTTAACCAAAAGATTTTATCACGCTGTTATTGTTTTACAGAAAATCCGAACTATCGAGCTTGACGGCAAAACTATAAAGCTTCAAATAGTAAGTTTTTCAATATTTACCCGTGAAATTTCAGTAGTGCCCGTAAAATTACTGTAGTTCGTTGAATTCTCAGTAATGAGTGGAACGAAGAATTCTCACTGGCCAGAATGATAAGTTTCGAAGGTGCCCGTTTCTGGTGTGACACGCATAACTCGGCTTTGCCTGCACCGATTGATTCACACGATAGCTCATTTAAAAGCTTAAAATATTTATACATGCCCTTTATTTAGACGCGAAAACGGATTCCTACTTCTTCATATCGAATGATGTCCGGTCCCTTATCACCAGTGCAGATATTTCGCCCAATCAGGTTCATTTGCTAGATTGCATTCAATTTCAATATAAATCTTTTGCACATTGTAACCCTTGGGTCCACGATTAATGTCCACATGGGTTTTTAAAAATACACTAAAATATCAGTATCTCCTCAACCGCTCGAGAAACAACCCTGTACACAATGATCCAAACCAAACCTAATGGCATCGACTCATAACTTCAGCAAATTTTGTTCTACGTTATTAGAAATACAATTGTAAAAGGTTTAAATAATATATAACATTTTTGTTTTATATTGTCGGAACTTCTGTGATTAATTATACATGAAGCAAAACGATGTTTTTAATTTGAGTTGCTTGCTTATCTGTCAACCCGCGTGTTATGTGTTGCTTTATTTCATAATTTAGCTATTTATTCATCGTTTCAGTGGGACACAGCTGGTCAAGAACGTTTCAGAACTATAACTTCGAGTTATTATCGCGGTGCTCACGGTATAATTGTCGTCTATGACATTACTGACCAAGTATGTTATTAATATCATTGTACATTTTTCATTCAAGGGTTTTCACTATCTTATCAACGTAGAACTGTTTGTACCTTTTAGGTCATAATAAATTCAAGAGTTGTTACTTTCAATAATTGTGTTATAAAAGATATTTTTCTCCAAAATTTCTGTAATATAAATTATTGTAATTTTCTGCATACTGTCTTTCAGGATTTTGGAGGGGGGCTTGAGAGCTTGAAAATGTTTCTACGCTTGTTTGATCTGTACATCGACATTATTGTGCTTAAATGTTTTAGCGGCATGTCAGCGTGAGGCGAATGCTTACCACTATGCATTCATTCGTGTACCGCGTAACATGGTAACTAAATGCACTTCAATGATTATATCCTTGGGTGCCCCATCCTTAGTGCTATGCTATGTGTATATATTTGTGTATTCATTTAAGTATTCTTGATACGTAGTTTTTTCGACTTATACACTTTAAATGTATCTCCATCAATGTGATTGAACAGTTTTTTTCAGTTTGCGCATTGTGAAATAGTACTGCGATCTTTATATAGCGTTTAAGGGCATAAGCGGATCTAATGGGGAGTCGGTTGGGAGTACGTCACCTTGTTGTAGTTAGGCCAGCTACAAATTTTTGGATTTTTTCAATTTCGCTGAAAATTTTCTCAAGCCCTAGCGATGTCGCCATGTGTAGTTGCTAATTTGTGCCGATTTTGCCAAAATGTCTATAATTTTTTATAAACTTTCTGCACATGGAGAGGGTGCTAAATATAGCTTGAGGGGGAGGATTTCCTTATACTCTCTTATGGACACCTGTTATAGTTTATTTGATCCCAGCAATTGCGTTTCCTATCACAATTTCTTGGATCTACCACATTTCAAGGGTCAAAAACTCTTAAGTTCGGCTCTATAACACGCGTAACTCTTCGCCAGATTGATAACGTACATAGACCGTACCTGGATGAGAAAATATGCATTTTTAACACTTTTAGGACAATATTTTTTCGATTTATTGGGTCCCTTTAGAGCCCAAAAGTTCCGAAAAAATTTTCTATGCGAATGCATAATTTTATATAAAGTATCTATATTAAATATTTATATTAATTTTTCTGTTTTTTGTCCGACATGTAAAGGAATATAATTGCTCGCCTAACGATGTCTTTTCGGCTATACTCCCAGTGCGAAATTGGTCAATTTTGAGGATATATCTACGATTTTGGTACCATTCGAATCAGCTCGACCAGCTGGATCAGAAAATATACACTTGGAGTACTTTTAGGGCAATTTTTTGGGTTCCGGATGTGCCCCCCCGGTACCCATAATTTTCGAAGAAATGATGATGTTATTGATAAATGAATGCATAATTTTATAAGACATTCTAACCACATTGACGACCTGAGCCGAGGATGGTAAAATCAGCGCAATCGGTTTTATTGATACTGTATGACTTAGGTTTAAACTAAGGCTTAGGCTTCCGATTTCAGATAAAGAGAAATAACTGCTTGATTTATGAATCGATTCAGCTGATTTTGCCATTGGGCTCAGTCGTACCAGCTTGTCAATGCTTTTTAACAGTATTTAAAATTATTCATTTATCGATAAAAATTTTCTGAAAATTTTGGGTACCAAAGGAATACCAAAAAAGTCTAATTTTTTTGCCCTAAACCTGGTCGAATTTGATATTTTCTGATCCAGCTCGTCGATCTGAGTAGAATCAAAGTTTATTGCTGTACCTTGAAAATTGGCGAATTTGTGCCTGGCGGGTATAATGAAAAGCGTCGTGATGTGTTTACGATGTTCCAACGATTTCCTGCCTAAATTGCTCAAAAAACATATAGAACGTTTTGAGTTTGACAATTTGGGATCCTCCAAGACCTAGACTTGTACTCTTGTCAGGAATACCGAATCGAAAAATAGAGACTGCTACACCATACAGGTTTACTTTATTGCGATTTTGTCAAAGCAGCCGCTTTGAAGTTATAACCCATTGTTTGAAAAATACTGCGAAGAAACCTAGTTTTCAAAAAATTTAAAAATTGAGTTTATTGCTTGTCAAGGTAAAGCATGGAAAGATTAATTATTGCTATTTAAATCGATGAGCGCGTTGGTGCATTATTTTAAATCTAGATTGGATATGCTGTTAACGCTGTGTCAAGTGCAGAGTCTAAAAATGTTAAAGTTCCCACCACAACCATTGGCACATTTCAGTTTAGCCGTTCGTAGGAATCTAGAATGCGCAAAAGGAGTTTTTAGTGCGCACCCAGTATTGCAAGCGCTACGGCTCTACAATTCAAAAAGGCGCTTAAAATAATAATTTTTGTTCTAAGCAAATTTTATAATTTTTAGTCATTTTATTCGTTTGAAGGGACCTACGTTTTCGATATGAACTGAAGATGGCGTTGGCGTTAACATATTATTGCTTGAGTATTAAAATGTTATTTGCGGGGCTTGAATTGGCGTGTAATAATCAAAACAGTATGGAGCTTCGAAATAGTGACTGAGCGCACATTAGCCGAAACGTTCCATTTCCTTGTTCAGTAGCCGCATCCCCGTGTTTCACAAATTATGATTATACCAGCGAGTAACCGGAACCGGAATTTCGCGAAATTGGAAGAGAAACATCAATTTTTGCCGGAACCGGTCGTATCAAATAGGTAGAATAGAAATAAGTATTAATGTACCTCTTGTTTACTGGGTGTAAATGATGGACACAGGGCTGCTTTATTGGTTGAGCAGCGTTGGTTTCGTTGTATTAAAACTGCGTTGAATGTGTTGTTACCCCAGTGAGCGGCTGCATGTGCTTTAAGTGCTAAATTTTGGCAACACAATTCTGGAATTTTGGCATTTTTTCCATCAGTTGCATGATACGAGTGAGATAGCAAGATACTATTAATGCTATTGTAGCTGCGTCGAAAGCAGCTAATTCGGTAAGTACTAGGACCTTAAAACGTAAAATTTATTTAAATTATAATTTTCTAAAAAGTTGTGATTTTATAAATTCCGAATGGTTCAGCATGCAATGTTATGTTATTGAATTCTGAGTGTAGTAGTCAGTGAAATGAGGGAAACAATGCATTCTTAGCATTCGAATTACTGGTAAAATTTCGCAAATCCAACTATTGGTTTTTCGGTGCTAGACGCATAACCCAAGTTTGACTGGGCGGATTTATTTGCACGATAGCTTATTTGAAAGTTCGCTATATGTAGTCGCGAAACTATACTCCAACATCTTCCCCGCTTCAAAGCGGGTCGAAGGAGTCGGATCGGATGCCCACGGTTCATTCTTTGTTGTATCTCGGCAATCGATTTAGACATATGAGTCAAATTGAGCTCATTTTGTAGAGCAAACAAATAAGCCTCTGACTATAATATTGGTTTGCTGCGCATGCAGCTGAAAACACATTTGGCTGTATGGTTTGTCGTAAGTCACTGAGCAAGAACCTCTGGGTTGTAACTTAAATGGCGGCATAGTTTGCAAATCCAGGATTACGGAGTACTTCGAAAATTATAAATATGGTAGTGTTTGATTGAGTAGCGATTTTTCTTTGTGCCTTATAAAATCTTTAGAGATGTCGATAAATATGTTTTGGGAAATTAAAAGAGCTAAGCAAAGGTATCTGAGCGAACACAGAGAATAATTTTATGTTTTATATTACACGAATAATAAAGAATAGTGTTTTAGTTATGGTTTAGTTTTCTTAAGTAATTTTGTCTGAACAGGGGACAATTTTATAATATTCAGCACCGTCTGTCCGTGCGTTGAACTCCTCAATAACTACTGGGCCGATTTAAAAAATGTTTGAAAGAAGTAATATAGGTGAGGTGCAAGACATATAGATTATGTCATAATTTGTATTAGTTAATTCGTAAATACCTACTTAGTTAAGCGTGTTAGCCTATTTTTAGCATTTTCAAACAAAAATTACTCATTATTTTGGTGCGTATATTACATCTCGCCGTGCTGATTATAAATCTGGTATTTATTACTATTCATGGATGTTAAAAATATGCTAATTAGTTAGTTAATTATCTAATTAATTATTAATTAACTAATTTTTTGAAAAAGTGGTCAGAAATGAGAAAATTGTACACGGGGGTTTTATATGGCGCTGATCACGAATATGACATTTATGAAGCTCTAAAACTTGCCCGTATATGCTAATTAGATAAGTAATTACATAGCTAATTAATTAATTTTATGCAAATTTTAAAATCACATTAAATTAAATTATTGCATATTTTTTGTCCTCCAGGGTTTCCGATGTCGCTGATCATGAATGTGTGACTTTTGAATCTCAATGATTGAGCGAAGCGTTTTTATTTTCTGTCTGGGAGCAAATAAGTCGATGTCCGTTCGTCCGTTAATCTTTCATGGATCTCAAGAACCAATGAACCTATTTCAAAAAACTTTTTTTGTTTGAAAGCTTATCATGTGAGGATGTGCACCTGACTTTTAGAAGTTTGGCAACTTGCCGATTTTATCATTAATTAAGCTAATTAGCTAATTAACACCCTAATTAAGCTCATAACAGCTTAATTATTGGTCGTAGAGTCGTTTTAACGGCATATACCCTGGGGTTTTTGAGGTATGGCGACTAGCAACTCTTATATTTTTAATTATGCGTCTCCAAGCCTACATGTTCGGAATTCTTCGGTATGGGATGGTACGGTACGGAATAAAACTATTCTTTCATTTACTTATTGTTGTCTAGGTAATAATTGTTCCCAAGACATTGAGTACGTTCATATTACTAATGCCGTCACTCCGTTCAAAAAATGTAGTTCCACTACGACTGGTTTTATCATGTGTGCTAATTAGTTAATTAATTAATTAATTGATATTACTAATTCATTTGCTAATTTTTACCTAGCTAGCTTTTTGTAAGGTGCGTTCGACATCAAATTGAAAAAATGTATAATTTTTTAAAAGCAAGCAAAATGTTGATGGAAAGAAAGTATATTAATTAATAAATGTGTGAACTATCACTGTAAAATAGTAAATATATTTGTACCCTATAATTAACGAATATAACCAACCACTATCAATTCTGCGACGAAATGTCTCAATATCATCGTAATGTTCGAAAACTTTGCGTGGATCAGCGTTGTCGTTATCAACCACCAAAATCGAGTCGTGTCCATCGTTCTTAGTAGCCATCAAACAATAAACGAAATCGTTTAAATGAACCAAACGAAGCACAATAATGAACCAACGCGTAGTATATGAAGAATGTCTAAATGCAATTGTGTTAAATGTCTAGAACATGATACTTAAATATTTAGTTGAAATACGTGTAGATATAAATAAGATATAAAATACTTTGCCTACTGCTCCGCTCACTTTTCGTAATTTATTACGTTAACTAGTAAAATAATTCTTGGTTTTACTGTATATTTTTATTTCAGGAGTCATTTAATAACGTCAAACAATGGCTGCAAGAAATTGAACGTTACGCGTCGGAACATGTGAATAAACTACTAGTTGGCAATAAATGTGATCTGACTTCGAAGCGTGCTGTTGAGCACCAGACAGCAAAGGTTGTTTTAATAGTTTATATTGATGCTGTATTACTTTATGTACATGTATGTACATCTGATGATAAGCTTGATATTGGCAGGCTGCATTGTACAGTTCATGCATGAGGCGACAGTCTTGTTCATGTTCGACGAGTATACATGTGCGGGGCTACTCCTTCCCCGTGTGAGCCTCACTGCTCTTGTTCGGCCTGAAGCCGCACGGAAATTTTTTCGAAAATTGACGAAAATGTTAGCAAATGCTGGACACAATAAACAAAAATTAGGCAACAATTTAACAAATTAAGTAATAAATATGAGATGCTAAAAATTTTGACAATCTACTCCTACCTTCCCGTCCCTGCCAACGGGGCAGTGTACCCCCCGAGCTAACGCATATTGTAAACTTAGGATATATAGCGATATTTTGAGTTGTTATACTGCTGTTTTGAGTTATTTCTTCTGTTTCAAGCTTGCATTATATGGCACTCAACAATATGATGAATCTTGCTACGTATTTAAAATTGTAATCATTTCCGTATCTATAACCCTGAACTGGTGCTTTTATCATATTCACTCATCATATTTTGTAGTTAGAAAAGCTTATTGCAGCCAATATGTGTGATTTAAGTGTTGATGTGTGTCGGTAATGCAAAATTTTCACTGTTTTGAATTATGTCACTTAATATTATTATTATAGAATTTTTGACGCAAGTATTAATAGACATTTATAGGATTTTGCTGACCAACTTGCAATACCATTCCTCGAAACATCAGCGAAAAATGCTACAAACGTGGAGCAGGCCTTCCTTACAATGGCCGGAGAAATTAAGTCTCGCGTTGGAACACCAGCGGCAGGTGTTGGGCCTGGCGGACCAGGACATGGAATGAAAATCGGTTCCGGGTCGACACCTGTTCAGCCTCAAAAATCTGGTTGCTGTTGAAAACGTCCGTAGTGTTGTGTGATGAAAACTTTCGTATAGTATGAAATTTCGTTAATATTATATAATATAATATTTATTTGCTTAAATAATGTATGTATGTCTGACATGATGTTAGACTACGTTGTATAACAGCTGGCCGACAGACGTTGAAAACTTTGCGACACTGAATCTACTTGGCATACCCGAATATCACTTGCTGATATGTGTAACCGGTAAAATACTGCAGTTATAATAGGGAAATACCCGTTAAAATTTAAGCTTGAACCCATATCACTGTAGTTATTAGAGGGTAATGTTTCGAAATAATGTTTATAATGCTTTTTATAAAGTTATAGCTCGGCGTTTTTTTGATACTGCTAGAGAAACGGAGAATTTTGAGTGTTTCACTACTTTCGATCCTAGCGATACAACGTGTGTTGCGATATGCTTAGTTCGAAACTTTAAAATATGAAAAATATAAACGTTAAGATAGCTATTCATTTAGTTCAAACATGCATAAATGTGTATGTACATTTTTTGTGAATGTTTGCACACAAACTAATAGGAATAATTGTGTAATGCTACAGCATAACAAAAATTGTGTAACTAAGCAAAAAACTCTGTTTAACTATCACCGTAAACGATAGCTGAATTTTGCAAACAAATCGTACAGTAAAATCCTACTGCTTTGTTCGGTATATCAGGAAATTGTAGTACCATTTGGTCAAGAATGAATTTTAGCGAATTCTACTCGACTGAGCTTGTAGCTGTAGCAGGTCCTGGAGCATAGATGAGACCTGAAAATGGAATATTGTTATATTTAGTCGAGTTTTCGATACTAAGTAAACTCCAATTAATATTGTGTGAAAACTCATGTGCCTTACACTTTGGTGACGTGGTCCTGGTTTACATAGCTTCCTTCAGGGGATGCATTACGAGAAATTTCAGTCTAAGTTCCAATAGTATAATTATGAAGTGCTCGTAGTAATAATACTGTTGAAACATCTGGACCTGTTATAGGTACGTCATAACGTAAGATACACACAGAGAGGTATCTTTCGTCACTATGTTGCATCTCGTTACTTCAAAAACTGTACGGACACTGTAATATTATCGGGCATTTCCTTAATTCCCTCTACGCGAAAATAATTTACAAACATACATATGTGATATTTTGGTACCCTCCTGATTTGCCTCAGCTCGACGAGGAGGTTCAGAAAAATGTTCATCAGAACCAATATTTATGACAAGATTTTATTGTATTTTTGGGTTGTCATTGGCGCGGAATTTTTTTCGTACCGAGGGAATCAATGATTACTCAAAGCATGTAAGAAATGTCAGAAATATTGCTCTAATTCACATTTCCTGGACCGCCTCGATGAGCTCAGTTGAATTGTCGCTGTATCTTTAAATTTGACGATTTTGGGTTAGGAAAGATTTTGTGAAAAAATTTGCTTTTAGCGTAAAAGTTGTTATAGGTTATTGAATTTTGAGTGAGTGAATGAAACGAGCGAAGCGAAGATTCACACTGGCCAGAGTGGTAAACTTCGACGGTGTTCGTTTCTGGGGTCTCTTTGACTGACATGCATAACTCAACTTGGGCTTGGTGGATTGACTCGTACGATAGATCGCTTAAAACCTTGAAATCTCAGTTTGTCTCTTCAGTTAGGCATCCGTAAGTCCGATTTCAACATCTTCGTCCCGAAAAAACGGGCCAAATGGGCTCGGGTCGGGTCCCGAAGGGGCCCAAAAAATCACGATTATTGTAACTCGACAAGCGGTGTAGATATTTGATTCAAATTGGTCTCATTTTGTAGAAAGTCTATAAATTATTATATCTCTTTATTACTATATTACTTTGCTGCGCGGTTTTATTAGAAATGCAGGATTTGAGTCAAAACGTATTCCCAAATCGACCCATGAGACCCAAAATACATAAAAATAATATCTCCGCAACCGCTTGAGCCATATTGTAGTGTTTGGTCTCGTTCTGTACAGCAATTCGTCCTCTATGCACTTGAAGATTACGAGCACAATAATCGGGTTTTCTTCTGAAATATTCTAGCAACGTGTGTGATTTTGTAATTTAATGCTCAATTTAGCCGTGCACAACTCTCTGAATTATATTATTCACTCAGAATTCATCACCTTGGCGATAAGACAAGCTACTAGTAATACCATGTTACCCGGTTGTATAGTACCGAAAAGTGCGTTAAATTGTCATTTTACCAGCAAATGGAATACCTTTATTGGTATGAATATTCGTAGATATAAATTTAGGAAATATGGAAATGGACATATAGAAATGTGTATGCTCGCGCATTAACCGAAATTGTATCTGGACTTGTGTGAACAATATTACGATCGTTTTATTACGTACATTACTTTTGTCCTAAATAGTAACTGTTTTATCAACCGCAGTTATCGACAATAATATAACCAGTTCAGTTCTATGTATAAAAAGTAGCCAACATTTTAACGAAACCTTCAGTATCTCGAAACTTCATAGCTGTCATTTAGCTACTTCTTGCCCCGAGGTCTTGAGTTATGCAAGTTATGTACTCAGATCCAGTTATTCTATTAATCTGTTTTAAATTTCACGGAAGTTAAACGTTCAGACTTACAACACCAGCGTCGAATGTATGATTAAAGGCGGGCACGGTCGTTACGCATATGCGTTGTTATTCGTTCGCTTCGCGAGGTTCCTGCGTAGCTGTTTACCTACGCCGTTATTTCCTGTACAATTGTGGTTCGATCCGTGGCGCCGGCATGCGTTTGTCAAACGTACGGTACACAAATAAATTCAACCGTTAAAGAAAAGCAACAATCAAAATGAGTTATCGACAAACAATACATAATATGCTTGCGACATAGAGGCGGTGCCAAAAATAAATATCAGTTTTCTTACGAACATGGAACATTTTTTGCAAGAGATTCTCTAAACAACGAAACAATAATTCTCTCGAACACATTTCGAATAGCCTGGACAATTACACATTAAAGCGAACAACTTTCTTATCTGGAGTTGGTTTTTATTTACATGTGCGACCATGTTTATCAGTAGACCAGTACATTCAGCAACAGTTCGACTAAAAATACAGCTTTCCAACTAACATCATACATGTATCTCAACCGAAAAAACGCTCTTTTCTGGCTTCTGCTTCGGGTAAGCTTAACCATTCAGCTGTGTGACCGTAGTTTGCAACTGCTAAATCGTTCAGGAAAATGTATTTTAATAATCCCTGTTTGATTAGCTACCGTATAAACTTTAGCGGTTTAGGGGCCTCGCTCGAGAAACATATCAGTATTATACATTTTGATATAAAACCCTTATGTACTAATATATATTATGTTAGTGCTCGTTTTAGGCGGTTAATTATTTCGGCAAAGCATAAAGTTCTGTATATGTTAAGAAGAACAAACGGTGAAAAAGGTTGTTTTATTGGTCATAATTTTATTTCTATTTACAATGTGCCAATGTGAATACGATACGAAATTTCATTGATCCGAAGACAGTGATATAATTATAGTAGATGTCTTTTATTCCTCAATTATGCTTGTGATGTTAATATTTATTTACCACGCGTATATTTTTATATCTGGTGCAGTTTGGGTGAACGTCAACTAGGCGCGTGTATTGTTTAGCAGTGTGTAGCGCTGCCGGCCAATGTCATCTTGAGCGGCCGGACGTTATACCGTTAGGAAAAAGAACAGTTTAGAGCGGGTCCTTCAGTGGTGGCAGCCCTCTGACCTAGGCTTAGTATATAGAAAACGGCATTCCATGAATTTTACTTCTCCGTAAAGTTACATTGGCCGTGCTGCCGATTGACAACAACACAAGTACTGCGAAGTTTGATGCGGTGTGTGGATCTGGGTGTGATGTATGCTCGTACGTGCGTTGTTATTCATTCGCTTGGCATGGTTTGTTAAGGAACCGACCAGCAGCGGCAGATACCGAGTACAATCAAACAGCCTAAATGGATTTACAACGTAGGCTTGATTTTGTCAAACTTTGCGCGGTCGTTTAGGGCGTCAAAATAATTTGATTTCCTTACGGAGTGTATCATTCTTCCGTCGGAGTGGATATGACTACACTCGCTGGCCCGGTAATTATCTACCAGTGTAACCTGTTTGGTGTGCAGCTACTGATGTTAAAGTTCGTTATGCTATCATTGACAGAAAATTTTGATGTTTTATGTGGTTCTTAACATTCGGGTTGGCCGATGGACTTTGTTTCTTTAAAAATAGAGTGCACATAGCTCATTACAGGCTACGTTTCATCCAGTTGGACTTGTGTTGCTGTCGTAGTTGTCTAGAACCTTTAAGGGTTGTGAACAACAAACTCAGAATAACTCGTGGCAAGCATGTTCTGTAGTTAGTATTTTTAAGATGTTTTGATCATTCGCGAAGATTTTGCATTAGTATCAAGAAATTCTATTTTTCTTGAGTTCTTCGTTGAAGTAAACGCTTACTATCATTATACGTTCCAGTGAAATTATAACAATATGCGTATGTACTGTTTTGCTGCGCTGTTGAAAATAAAATTTGGAATACTGGTTATTTTGTTGAAACTTATCTGTTGTCTTAAAGAGTAGCTAAGGAATGTATATTATACCTATATCCTTCAGTTACTATATTATACTGTGTTGTAGTTACTGAACTCTTTTTCTCTGGCAATAGCAACAATGAATTATAATAAATTTAAACACACAGCTGGGCTTTAGCATGAGGTCTCTTGATGGTGGAACTAGGATCACTCCAGAGTGCCAAAAGCGATAACAGTAAACTGCGCAAGTACTGTTGTACTGTCAAAAAATGAATTTTTGCGTATGCACTTTTTCTTTTGCCGGCGGCAATAGCAGCAAACTGCGGAATCTCGCTATAAATCTATTTCGGTTTTTTGTAAGTTTGCACCAGCCTTCCTACAAATGGGTGCCATGCCGCGACGTAGTCTTAGTATTCGTCAAGGCATTGAGCACACCAGTGGACATGCGCCTCGTAGTGGTCAAGCTTCCGCCGCGCCAACACATGGCAGTCAGTGGTTTAAGTGGGTGAGTTTATGCCTTTCCATTGCTTCGTTAAATGTTTGGGTACGGAGCCTCGTTCGAGGTCGATGAATTCAGTTGTCTATTTGCGAGCATGATCGGTTGCGTTGGCACTACTTAAGTCTCCGGTCCTTCTTGGTTCCTTAACTATTCCCGAAATCTAGTACGGGCTGAAATATTTTGGGGCTCGGCGCGGTTTCGCTGTGCGTGGAGGCCATTTTTGTTTCTTCTGTATACGAAACCTGATAATACGACGAGGTTTCCTTTGAAGTTGTCACCCTTAGTTTGACAAAGAATTCACTGTTAACTTTTGTCAGAATGTGTGTTGCAAAGGTGTAATCTTTTAAATTTCCTCTGTGTGTGAGCGGCCATAACTCGGCAACGACTTAACCGATTTTCATGACCCTGAGCCCGTTAGGGCCGGCATAGTCGGCTTACCGTGTACATGCCGAGCGTTTTTTGATTTGGGGTCTGGTTCAGGGGTCAAAATGTGAATTTTCCCCATTTTTGTACCCGTCACGGAAGCAAGGTTATTTTTATGTTAACTTTCGAATTTTTTTTCTCTGGGTGATTTTATTTCATAGTAAAATGATAAATGCCGATCCCTATTTTTGTTTTTCGATTAAGGCTCCTGTTCTAGATTTATGAGGTTTACGGAAGCAAGGTTATTTTTATCTTAACTTTTGATTTTTTTCTATGGTTTGCTGTATTTCATAGTATAATGATAAATGCTGATGCCTATTTTTTGTTTCTCGATTAAGGCTCCGGTTTGGGAGTTATGGGGTTAGAGGTAATGCACCTTCGTAGTTCCTCGACCAAAATTCGAAAATTTGTTCTGACGTCCTGGGCGGCTGAAAAGTCTTACTTGGGGGCTTTTGGGCATCGCAAACGCATTGTTGGTCATTATTTTGCTGTGCAATCCATGGTTTTATAGTGCGTGAGTAAACTTAAGGAGAGCCGCCAACCATCCTAGTTTGTCGTTACCGATATCGAATCGCTAATCCTTGTTTCGGAAAACAGGCTTAATTTCATTCGGTTTTTCGCTAACCGAAAATTGGCAAAATCAACTTCAAGTGCCAGAAATTAGATTTTGTGTTCGACCAGAGTTTTGGCGATTTCAGTTTGCAGAAATTCTGTTCCCTAATGTATTATCATTTAAATTTATATTATACAGTGTTCGCGAACCGATTTAATGCAAAAGTGACGTCACAATCAGAATTTCGTTCTCAAACATTTGGGTAATTTTACTTCAATTTTCGCGAGCACAAAATGGTTTCAATCGCGAGCGCTGTGTTCGCGAACAGTTTTATGCCGAATTTCAATTGACCAAAAAGCGTTCCGTAACAAATTTTATCCAAAAATACAAAATAGGATGGTTGCCGGGGTCATTTTAAGTTTATTCGCGCATAGATACGGGGGTATAGCGCCGCCACTGTTCATCGACCCAAAATTCATAATTTTACTATTACGTCCTGTTACATTGCTGATAGCTTCCACTTGCATGGGAAACTTATCGCCGGCGTTAGTTTTGTTCTAACCTTCGCGGTATTGTGTGATATTCAAATATAGCAGAATCAACGTATGCTATCAAGAGCTCATTGGCTGTGTACGCGAGAGGCGTAGGTGTACCTATGTTTCGCTACGTTCTGCAATCTCGATATAGTTACTACTTTAATAGGGACGATCGCAACTACACTCAAAATACTTTCAATAGAATTTAAAGGAAAATATTTTTGCGCTGCGGGCGATTAGGCTACCTCAGTATGAGGACAGTTAGTACTGCACTTGGCCCTGAGGTGTTGTCTCGCTGTAGGTCCGCCACCAGGCCAACGGCACTAATCTCTCTAACCATCAAAATTACAATTTCTACGTATGGTTATGGCACTCCCCTTAAGCCATGCGTCGCTAGTGCTCGCCGTGATGATGTTAAGTATACAATCTAGAGACAATTTTAAATATCGTCTGTTGTGACGGTAATGTTGGATCAACAATTGGTACCCTTTGAGAATTGTGAAAGACACTTAGGACCTCAGTATCGGCAATGACTCAGATGAACTCATACCTTAAGAGCTAGTTCCTGCTGGCACCACTTGGGAATTTACAAGTACCTCAGGTGCCAGCGACTTGAAAAATTTTGCAACCATAGGAGGAACTCGTACCCTTGGTAAAGCTAGCAATTTTTGCTCCAGCAGACAATACTCAGCGGACTGTTTACGTTGGGAAGCATTTGTGTGTCTTGCAGTTAAATCTACAACATTCCAGGTGCGCTTTGCCACGTTCGACTGGAATCTTAGTTCGACAGGAATTCTATCATATCCTTCAACCAGTCTCACTCTGGAGCCTTATGATGGTGAATCGCGGTATTACAGATTCAAATGATCTTGTGATTCATCATCGATGTGACCTCCTGTGACGATGTGATGTTTTGTGATTTATCTGAGATGTGATCGCTATAATGTTGTCTAGTGTTCCTAACTTTAATGTAGTTTTCGGACTCTGTACGCCTGTCTGCTGCGTGGCGAATTGCAAGTAAAAGGTATTAATAATCATTCTATTAGTCTAATTTTTGCTAGTGTTTAGTTGCGTTTTGATGTGGAGAGAGATCCACCTAGCACAGAACTCATGAATCTTGTTGCCTTCTGTCGCTGTCGCGACGTCGGACTCGTCATCGGCTGAGATTCGAACTCCCATCATACGGTATGATGTAGTTCTAACATCAACGGAAGGGGAAAAACTCTGTTAGGATTTATTGTCATTCTTAAACTTGTTGAAGGAGTAATAGGTTGGCTTCTTCGAGAGAACACACTTGTTAAGTTACCGTTTACTAAACATTAACATTCTTTATCAAGCTGGTAAATCAACCGTGTCTGTGTTAAATTCGCTGGATGGATTTATCGAAAGAAACCTGCTAGTGGCAAATATTATCTTAGAATCTTTTAGATATAGGTGAAACTTTCTATAATTTAAGCTTCGAATTAGTTCGCCGCGCGCTTATCAACTTTCATGTTTAAAAAGCACTGCTGCAAATTATTACGGAACCTGTATCCAATAAATTCATCAAAGAAATTACGGGCAGTGCGTTCCAAACCCATGGTGTCAGCAGAGGCTGCCACCAAGCTGGAGTTGTATCTCCAATTATTTGGTCAATGGTTATTAAAGGTCTTATAGTTGAGCTTGATAACAGTTAAGCTCAAACTGTTCCACGCTTATTCCGATGACGTGACAGTTATTGTCACAGTATGTAATCCGTTGGAATCACAAAGCTAACTCTATTCTGAAACAAATCGATTGCTGGTGTAGACGCAGTAGTCTCAGTGTTAAAGCTGACATAACTTTGTATTATGCATATGTATTATGTTTCCTCGTAAGCGCACAATGCGTCGCTTGCCACATGTTTCCTTACGAAGCGTGGTCATTCCATGAGATTAAGTATCATAGTGTCATAATAGATGCTAAGCTACGATGGTCTTCCCATATCAGATTCATCTGGGGGAAAAAAGTTCGCCGCAATTTCATGCTATTGGGGCGGCCGTGCTGGTATTTTGTTACGGATGCATAAAAATGTAGTTATGCTAGCAGTTCTGTACGCTTGTATTGTTTGGTGCCACAAGACTAAGCTTACATGGGTACAGAGACTCTTAATTAGTGTTCAACACCTCTATAATTTGTGTGTCTCTGGTGGCATGAAGTGTAGTGACACCTCCGCCAGGGAAATTTTGTTTGGTGTGCGACCACTATATTTTGAATGTTTACTAGCTTTCATTATTTGGTATTATAGGTTTAAGACTGTTGGGCCGATTACATGAATTCGCCTCATCATTTCTCCATCGATAATTTTGCTGCTTGTCGCAATCCGTCTACTTGCTTGCCAAATGATTTTATTAACACAATTTTTCTTAAACATAGACGATGGAAGTTTGTTGTTTTGACGCTTTTTATACCCTAACGCTGATCTCGTCTGTTTTACCGACGGCTCACTTATGAACAACCAACTTAGTGACAGAACAGGTCTTGAGTGTGAAATTTTTATACCAGGTGTGACCTGTATCTCTGTTCCTATGGGACTTTATGGTTCAATTTTCCAAGCGGAAAGCTGGCTATTGTTGAGTTAACGAGCTACTTCCTTGGACTTGGCGCTAAAAACAAACACACCGCTATACTCAGCGAAAGCCATGTACCTATTAAACGCTTGAAAGACACGCTCGTCAGTCTGCACTGCTCAAACACTGTGCTCTGTTACTTGATGCATTCTGTTCGTAAATCAATCGTTTTCATTTGAGTGAAGGGACACTCTGGCATACCAGATAATGCAGCGGTTGATGCTCTCGCTCATGCTGGGGCTTGACCGCTTTTGGTTTGTGCACTTCCTATTGCTGGTATCCCTCTGAGCGTTATTTGCTGTGATACTTTAGAGTAGAGCAACTCAGAACATCTTAACTTATGGTCTTCATCCGGCACGTATCTGTTGACAAAGTTTTTTTCCGCCGACAGTAAAAAAGAAATGCATTGGACTCATTTCCATCCTCAGCCTCACCAGATTGCGGTTAGTAGTCCAATTAATCATGGGTCATTGCCGACTGAAAAAACATGTCTTCAGGTTAGATGTTGAAGAAAATCCAATTAGCCATCCTTGTACCTCTGGTGAGGAAGAAACGGTGGAGCACTGCCTTCTCTGTTGCTCCAAATTTGATGCTTTAATGCTCAAGATTCACTTCGGGTAATACTCCTGTTTGTGATCATCGGAAAGTTGTGAGGTTTGCTCTTCAGTCTTCAGTCTTACACATTTTCTTTGTGATGCAGAATCCTTACACTGTTAGAGTCGTACAATGGACTGATTACTTTTATACAGTACTCTGTTTCTTATATCATCTATCGATTTTTGCACCACCAGGTATTCTTATAAAATTTTAAAGAATTCAGTGAAATTTCAAATAATTATTTTTAAAAATTATCAAGAATTATGTTTGAAATTTTAACGAATATTTCTTCAAATTTTAAAACAATATTCTGGTGATGAAAACATCAAAGAAACTTGTTTTAAATTTCATGGAAACCTATTTTCGGTGTAGAAAATCAGTGTGTGACAAACATGTTCATCTGCGTTATACTTATAGGCGTGAACAGTGGTTACCTTGCATATAATTTTCTAGCGTTGGGATGCATATGGGAAAGCCGGACAGATGGCGTATTTGTGGTTGAATTGTGACTGCCTGTAAAGAGTTCGGTGGCAAACACACTAGGAGTTGTCAGCTTATAAAATATATGTTGTGCTAGCGAAAGCAGTACATACAAGTCAAGCTCAACTGAAATTTCGCGCATTTACACCAGCAGTGGTCACCTGTGTGGCTGCGTCTGTTATCCGTACTACCTATAGCTATGGTTCTTTTGAAATCCGCTACCAAGACTTTCTGCCACTTTCATAGCATTTCTTATGCATAAAAGGTATTTAATCGGGGTCAAAGAATTTGATTATAGGTTAGCTGTTATCATTAATAAACGTGAACTTCATGGTAATAATCTTGAGCGCAACAAGCTAAACTTTCAAAGCCGATATTTCATACATAATCCTGAAAACGCTGTTGATGGCTGTATTTCTCGGATGATGGCGTTGTGTTTTAAAAAGCTATGTGCCGACACCCATAAGTTCTGGCGTTGATTATGGATTTGACTCGTTTTGGAACTAACTGACATTAGCGATTATTATTGAAACGGAGTGATCGGAGTTTCCACATATAGCTTTGCTGGCGGAAAAAAAATCATTACAAAACCTTTTGTCTGTCATTAGAGATCATAACTCATCACCGCATAGATGAATCTTCACAAATATTCATTTATTTGAGCACAAATTCAGTCTATTTGTGTTGTTTCATTAGACGCCAAAGCCGCCCCCTACGTATTCCAGGTCAAAATGGTCCCCAAATGTGTTAAAGGTGACGTTTTTGAAATTTGGCCATCAATATATCTATTTCTCGACCCACATCTCGAGATAGAGTCTTCGCAGCGAAAAATAGAAACTACCTTCCGAAATTTTCTCATCGAGAGCTACAACTTTCTTGTTATTTTATGTTAGAATCGCCATTCAAAAAATTTCAAGCTATTTGCTAATCGAGCTTTTTGTTTGTGGGGATGTTTAAAGGGTTATTTAACCCTTTAAGGACGTTGGTTCATCGTTTTAAAGAGTTTTTTGGTTTTGGTACGTGAGTAAACTGAATGTAGCGTTGCCATTGATGTACTGCCGGTATATAGTTTATTGCTATCATGGGACTTTAAGCGAGCTAAGGAACCTAAATTTAGAACGACAAGAATCGTTAATGGGCAGAGTACCCACACGCTCCGTTTCCTTGGCTTGCGAGTTACTAGTAATAAATTTTTTCAGTCTCATTATTAGGCATACAAATCACTTGCTTCTATATTTGAAAATCTTCAAAGAATGTCTGCCCTAAATCCGGAATAGTAAGTTTGCCGTCTCTCTATACAATACTTACGCATTTAAAGGTACAGTAACCGGCAAAAAGATGTTATTGCCAAGTGTGACGCACGACGCGTGGTGGACTGAAGTTAGACCACACCTGTACCACTGTCACCGCGAACTTATGACATCGTCCGTTTGCCGCATTTCTCAAAAATAGTGCTTTTACTCCTTAGTCTTTCATCATCGAAAATATTAAACCAAATTATGGTTGCCTGTGAGAAATTAAACAATGTCCTTGCAATCATTCCTAATTCATGCATATCAGGAAAATTATTTTTAATTTCGGGTAAAAATGTGGGTTTTCAACTTCTGAGGCCCATAATTGCTATATCAATTCATTTGTTGTCTTGCTACAATCTATAAAGTTATCAGGTTATAGACTATTACAGCTAAATTTTTAGGATAACTGCACTGTATATCGGTTTCTGTTGTTTTTATTCTTCCACGGAATGTAAAGTTAGCAGGAAACCAGATAGATGGAAAAATTAGAGCCTTCCACGGTTATTCGACATTATTACGCCATCAGATTATGCTTTCTGACATTTTTTCTTTATAAATACAACTCTTTATGCAAATCTAATTTCCGTTCCTAACTATTTTGCTGACGTCGCGGTTTGTTAAGTGGATAAATAGACATAAAATCAATCATGAATACTTCTGTACTTACGATATTTCACGGTTAGTGATTTGGAGTGACTAATGTAATGATATTAGTTGGTATGTAATGTTGCATTAAGTAATATTATCGTTTTACTTTCAGTGATCATTTGTTCAAACTACTACTAATCGGTGACTCAGGTGTTGGAAAATCGTGTCTCCTGCTTAGATTCGCAGTAAGTGCTATATTAGTCGTGTTTATAAGCGTACTTGTTGTAGAAGGTTGATTAATACTAAATAAAGTTCCTGTCAATAATATTATTATTAAAATTATGGATGCAATGATTGCTCAATACCATTATCGTAAACAGACTGTAGGGATGATGATGATTGTACCAGTGATTTATAGGTGTAGTGATTAATAAAGCTCTGTATTATGCTGATCGTCGTTATTCTAGCTTGACTTTGTATGTTTCAACTCTTGATATTGTATAAGATAATGATATAACTGCAATCATGCTCGCTATTGGTAAAGCAACAATTTTATTTCGATATTGCAATTTATGCTTTCAAAGACCGGTTAATGTCCCGGATATAAAAATACAGTCTCGGCCAAAAATAAGTACAATCGATCGAAATTTCGTTTAATTGAAAATAATTTAAATTTTATTAATTTGAAATTTAATTCATTATGCTAAAATCGAAATCGATCTAAATGTCGACCGATTTTGATGGATTATTTTTCACTTATTCTTGGCCTTGACAGTAAATTATCAAGACATTAAGGACAAGATTACATTATTTTTCATTACATTATCTAGACATCTGAACAACAAAATTGAACAAGTGCTAAATTTGATTAGTTTTGGTGCCTGAATTTAACACTTTGAGCTCCTTTATATTCCCACAGGATTAACAATGTACCCAATTTTTAACGAGTTAAATTATAACCTTACAGGCCCATGGTTCACATGCAGTAATTAAGAAACTTACTTAGTAAAAATTCCGCTCTGGGGCTCTGATAAAATATTATGCAACAGCAACGTTTTAGCTTTTGGGTATGATTCTCGCTGGCATTTTTTGGTCCGATGTTACTGACAAGTGTTATAACCGAAAATGTGGGAGACCCCAAATAGCCAACAGAAATGTTAGTTTGTATCGGCTTGTGTAAGAATGTAAGCGGGAAATCATGGTAGGGTCGCAAACGTGGATTTAGCTACACCATAATTGCATGGTATTGCGCGTCGAGAAAATGCTAAAATCCATCAACCCACTAAACGGATCAGGTGGGCAAAAATTTTTTGCACATTTGAGCGCTAATTTGAGGAAACTCTGCACGGTATACCTGTTTCCTTTTTGTAATTCAATATTGCACACTTTCTCTTCGTGTTGCGGGTTTCATAGCGTAGCAGAACCCCAGAAACGTGAATTTGTTGCCTTGTGGTTAAGATTAAGATATATTTAGCTTCTCAACAAAGTTTTCATACGTTTTTATGATTACATACATATATTGCACAAGCTTTTATTGAATTCCTCTGGCCTAACGTCGAAATCAAATATATCCTTTTCTGTTTTTATATATAGCTGATATTCAGGCAAAATACAAACATAAGGGAGAATGTGTAAAATTGGGGAGCTTTGGGGAAATTTTTGTATACCATCTAATGACTGAACCATACACCTACCCTAAGAAAGAGTACGGGTCTTGAACACCTGTAGTAATATGGTTTTGAAATTAAAAAATTTTTTGAGTTGTAAACATCACTGATTTGTATGTTTTTTCATAATGCTTTGAGCATAACCCACTTCATAATACTGCCAGCTGCTTCTGTGACTATAATCATTTATTATCATCGGTAAATCTTTAACTTTCCCTTTTTCAGGATGACACGTACACAGAAAGTTATATTAGTACCATAGGCGTTGATTTCGTAAGTATTTTGTTTGTGCCATTTATGGCATATGTAGTTTATTAATAAAGAGATGCTTGTTGGAGCGTACACAGTAAGTTGACACGTACACAGAAAGTTATATTAGTACCATAGGCGTTGATTTCGTAAGTATTTTGTTTGTGCCATTTATGGTATATGTAGTTTATTCATAAAGAGATGCTTGTTGGAGCGTACACAGTAAGTTGACACGTACACAGAAAGTTATATTAGTACCATAGGCGTTGATTTCGTAAGTATTTTGTTTGTGCCATTTATGGTATATGTACTTTATTAATAAAGAGATGCTTGTTGGAGCCTTTGTGTTAAAACGAATTATAGTTTTGTTGTTACCTGGTGTTAATTCGACTTTTGATAGTGGTGCAGCAAAAGCCAAGGACATAGTATTCGCTTAGTGTTTACAATAACGCCGTATCCGCATTTTATGTGGAAGACTGTCTTTCAACCGCTAGTGTAGTGTCACAGATGTTGGTCGTCGCTATGAAAATGTATAACTTATGAGTGCGTCCGCTTCACTAACTGTGTGTTTACATTATTTAGCATTCTTTCATATTTGTATTTATATTGGGTACAAACAGAAATATTGTACAAAAAGTGCTATACTGGAGCCAGCCAATTACGTTGAATTTTTCCGACGACTTACCACAAACTAAATGTCAGTTTCTTCCGTCGTTTTTGGTTTTATAATCAATGATACATATTCTCTTATAACATAATACAGGTAATCCACGGACGGCCCTGTATATTTCTGTCCGATTGCTTAAGTTGGCTTTCCCATTCGCGAATAATTTTGCTGGAAGAGTATGAATTGGAAACTCTTTGGTTATAATGGGATTTTTCCAGGAAGCATGATATTGCGTCATCGTCTCTTCAACCGGGGTAAAAAAACTATGTGATTTAGTACAAAATAGCAAAATATAACATTCGACTTGGAAACTCTGCCAAAACATTTCTAATAATTGCGTTTAAAAGCAATTAGGCTAATTTTTACATAATGTAATAAATGTTTTAGCTTTAGAATAGAATTTTTACAAGAATGATCTTAATTTTTGCCCACTGTGGGTGTTTTTTACTGAGGGAAGCCAAAAATTTTCGAGTTGACCATGTGAAGAAAAAATTTGTTAGGCAGCGGGCACTCATTTTTCCTAGGAGAAACCGCAAAGTTTCCAAGCCACAGAAAGACCTATTGGTGTCTCATGTGAATTATTAGTGCCCTATGTTGTTGGCAGCTATGTTCTGATGGAGTATGCGGCTGCAATATTGTTGCGTACTGGTATAACATGCCGTACCATGCAACACTGCAATGTTTACTACTTTATACCATGCAACACTGCAATGTTGTTTACTACTGTATACCATGCAACACTGCAATGTTGTTTACTACTTTATACCATGCAACACTGCAATGTTGTTTACTACTGTATACCATGTAACACTGCAATGTTGTTTACTACTTTATATCATGCAACACTGCAATGTTGTTTACTACTGTATGCCGTAGAAAACTGGGATGTTGTATGTTTACTACTGTATATCATACAAAACTACAATGTTGTTTACCATTGTATAGCATACAAAATGCAATGATGTTTTTTACTATTGGATACTTTACAAAACTGGAATGTTGTTTACTACTGTATACCATACAATGGAATGTTGTTTACTACTGTATACCATACAAAACTGGAATGTTGTTCACTAGTGTATACCATACAAAACTGGGATGTTGTTTACTACTGTATACTGTACAAAACTGGGATGTTGGTTACTACTGTATACCATACAAAACTGCAATGTTTAACATACAAAACTGCAATGTTATTTACTACTGTATACCGTACAAAACTGCAATGTTGTTTGCTACTGAATACCACAAAACTGCAATGTGTACTATTGTATACAATATAAAACTGCAATATGTTGTTTATTACAAGATACCATACAAAACTAGCAAAATGCCAAACACTAGTCATGTCTCTTGAAACAACATGCTATGTGAGTTGGAATCTCAAGAATATGGATACCATACAAAACTAGCAAAATGCCAAGCACTAGTCATGTCTCTTGAAACAACATGCTATCTGAGTTAAAATCTCAAGAATATGGAAACATACTGTTAAGGGCCTGAAATGTAAGGAAACATTTGATTTCTGTTTTCAAAAACAATTCATTGAATAAGCCGTGATGTCCATTAATGACGGTGGCTACGTCGTATTTTTTCACATTAAATTAATCTCTTTTCTTTACAATGTTGTTACAGAAAATCCGTACTATCGAACTTGATGGTAAAACGATAAAGCTTCAAATAGTAAGTTTGTTACTGTTTTGCAAATAGGTTTTGAATATATGGTTTTGTTTTCAATTTCAACATTAAATCATAGAACTAGCGTTACGAACTAAGCGTTTCATTCGTTTTTAGGTTGGGTCGTCTGTTGCTAAGAGATTTCGTAAATGCGCTCTCTTACTTTGCTTGAGTACGATCACTTCATATATTCTGTTCAAGATTCGAAATTATATATTGATCATGTCAAGTTCTTCCTACCCATCACTCAGGAGGTAGCTTGACATGAGTGCCACAGGCAAAAATTGAAAGTTTAATTGTGATACCATGCTAAGCTTAGACTTTAGTCTTAGGAGCAACTTTATGGTTGAACTTTAGGTTCACAGCCCTTAACATTAAACGATTGTTCGAGAGAGAAAATGGGCATAACAACCTAGGAGGAATTGACATCGCCCCGTTATATTGCGTCTTTTTGTAGTTTAAATAGCTACGTAACACTATAAAGCGTGGTTTTTTATTTCTTTGTAACGCTGCGTAATTCAACTAGCGTTGGGCACATGATCAGGACATTAAATTAATCTATGCTGCTAATGATTGTCAGAATTGCAGTCTTAGTCTTCTAGAATTGGATCGCTGCAACCAAACAATTACTTTGGATACGTTTTTCGTCCCACCACAATGCGTTGTTTATATATTTTATGTAATGATGCTGGTTAGGGTGTGTCAGTTTATAATTTAAACGGATAACATGGGACTGGTTTTTACTGGAATCAAGATGTTATTATTTGAAGAATAGGTACCTTGTGATTATACTTACAGTCACGAATAACACTATGTCCGCAAAAGACGGAAGCAGACAGACGAAATTGCGTACCTTTGACTGTGACTGTAGATCTCTAAATTTAACCGTCTAGTTTAACTCACTGCTGTAGCATTAGTCTTGTTTATTCATTACAATTTGTTATGAATAATTTCAGTGGGACACGGCAGGTCAAGAACGTTTCAGAACTATAACGTCGAGTTATTATCGCGGTGCACATGGTATAATTGTCGTCTATGACATCACTGACCAGGTATAGGAATCGTTATTATTGTTATAAAAGATACTGCATTTGTAAATCTTTTTGTGCGTACACGAGATGTTTTTTGTTAAATCAGTTGGCAGTCTTGAAACGAATGACCGCGCACACGAATTACGATATCCCTTATTTATATACGTATTCACAATTTGCAAAACAGAAACACGCTGGTACTGTTCGTTATCTCTATTTTTCGATTTAACATTAAATACGGACCTTAGGAAACTTCTTTGCTGTTTTAAGCCTCTGTGGGCAGATCGCAATTTGTTTTTTGACGATATCTAAGCTATGAAAAATACCGAAACGCGCTAATAAAACTGTCATCAAAATTTTCATAACGAAGGCACTGTGAGTACTATGGGCGTTCTATGCTATTCATGTTCAATGTGTAGTCTAAATATGTTGACGGCAAACGTTTTACAATCTGTGCGTAGCATCGTATTTGCTCTATCCCTTTATTGTTTTATTTATATTCACAAATAAATATGTTTGTGGTTGAACCCTAAGCTGTTTACAGATTTCTGGTTTTGTATAGGTATTTAAGAGTTATATTTAATCTATTGTGCTAATGCTGTACAATACCTTTGCAATGGTAGTGAACTTGTTAATGTTATTGTTTATTCCTTGTTAATATTGGTTTTACCACACCGGCTATACGATTTAAGATATTGTTGAAACGGAGCGAGCGGAGTTTCTAGTGAGGGCACTAAGGAGAAAATTGTGAAAAATATTTTTTGTCTGTCGCTGTCATTCATAACTCATTTTGGGATTTCGACAACTTATTTGCTAGATAGAACAAGTGAATAGCTTCGACCCCATCTTCCGGATCATAATGGAAAATAACAGTTTTTTTAAGGGTACTGTCCCAAATATGGCCATATAAGTAGTTGTACATGTTTTGCAGCCCATATCTCGCATCGAATAATAGAGACCACAACTCAGAATTCGCTCATCGTGAACTATTGCTGACCACTGGTGGGTCCACACCCTATGCCGCTGAGGGCCCGAATATGATTCGTCGACCTTTATCAAAAATAGCAATTTTTTCAAATTTCGCTATGTTATTGCATGTTTTTACCTAGCAATGAGTGCCTATTATATTATCAACCACGCAGTATACGATGATTTTGCTATTTGGAGTCCAACTTAACTCTATTATATCTATTCACGGATTTGCAACAGTTATACGGTCGACGAACCGGATTTCCAAAATATGGTGCTTTTTCATTTGTGTGATTATGTATTGTGTGTAGGGCATCAAGAATGGTGTATATATAAGCATTTCTGACTGAATACAATGATTTGGTTATTTAGAGCGTAGCGTGCATATTTTATGGGTTTTCAATGGGTGTAAATTCTATTCTTAGAATATAGTGTGGCTTCAGTTGTCTGGTTACGTATTGCGTACAGGTCATCAAGAATTTTTTCTATATAGGTTTGCGGTAGTCTGATTACGATGTTTTTGATTATCTATAGTTCAGCACGAGTATCATGTCTTTTCAGAAGTTATCATTGGGTTTAGGGTCAATGAACCTGATTTCTAAATAAATAGTTAGTCTTCCGTAATTTGATGCATGGATTCAAAACCAGCCTATATAAAAAAATTTTCGGTACGCAGAATACAATGATTTCGCTATCTGGAGTCCAGCATGCATATTTCATGCCTTTTTATGAGTTTTAATTGGTACAGGTCATCAAGAATTTTCTATATTAGTTTTTCGGTAGGCTGAATGCCAAGGTTTGGTTATCTAGAGACCAGCACAAATGCGTTGTCAGTTGTTTTCGATGGGTTTAGGATCGATGGGGTTTCAGGATTTTCAATGGTCTCAGGGTTCAAGTGATTCTAAGGTGGTTTATACATCAAACACAGCCTGTTAAGGTGATTAAACAAAATGATAACTTAAAAATGACCTACTTTGTTTCACCCAAGCTTGCGAGATGCTAGTACTGATATTGTACAATACTTCTGTACAGTATTGTACAATATTAATTTTGAATTTATTAACGTTAATAGCAATGGTATTAAACGTGCTAATGTTGTTGGTTACTCTTTGTTAATAGTATTCGTTTAGCCACAACACCCATACAATATTGTCACATTAATCGGTCCATCCATGTTGGCTTCATTGTTGAATTTCAGGAATCGTTTAATAACGTTAAGCAGTGGCTACAAGAAATTGAACGCTACGCATCAGAACACGTAAATAAATTACTGGTCGGCAACAAATGTGATCTGACATCCAAACGGGCAGTTGAGCATCAAACAGCAAAGGTTACTTTGTCTAATATTTGAGTAGATCATGACAGTGTGGTTTCTTGTTAGCTCTGTGAAGAATTGCTTTATAGGTCCTGATATATTTTAATTATACACTTACGATTGCTTACCACAACTACGGATAGAAATAGAAATAAACGTTTTGCGAAAAACAAACAGCCTTTTAATTACTATTAACGAAGTTTCCGTAAACAATTTGAAGTTATTTCTGTGCGTAACTATATGAATATGATTGTATTGGCTTTTCCTAAACGAGTAGTTTGTTTCATCGCAAAGTTGACCAATTTTTAGTGTTGAATATGTAATTTAGAGAGTCGCACTAAGCTATATGCAGCAACAATTTACAAAATGAGCCGAATGTCGTCCATGTTGCATAGACAGTTGAGGGGAAAGCCGTTTATTTTGAGATACAATGTGCAACTACACATGGATGACGAATTGGTCAAAAAATGGAACCAATACTACCCATATGTGGCTCGGGCGCTTGCTGATATCTGTCGTTATGTGCGTTGTGGGTCTCATGGACCCACTCAAAAACCCATTATCACCCAAACATGCAGCGTAAATAACGACAATAGCAGCACATTTTTAAAATCAACTGATCAATTGCTCCACAGCAATACTCATAACAACAACCATATAAGATAATAAAATAAATATAATAAAATAAGATAAAATAATAATAAGATGAAACCAATAATATTGATTACGGAGAATTGCCGTTTTGAACAAATTTCGGGTGGGTTAAATGTACCTATTCAAGAACTAATTTCAGAAACAATGATAATAAGAACATAAGCAAAGGCAGCTACAATACAGGTTGAATATTGCTCTACAGAATGAGCATAATAACACCAATATAGCTTGAACGGTTGCGGAGGTTATGATGTTTGTGTGTTTTGATCCTCATGGGCTCATCTAAAAACCCCTTTTGACCCAAATCCTGCATCTTAAAAGAGTCACGCTTCAAAGCATTATATAGCCTTATTGAGAATTTTCTGTATAAATTGAGGTTAATTTGGCTCAGATGTCACACCACTTGTAGTTTTTGTGGCTAATAAATGTCACAAATAGCAATTTAAGCTTTCGAATGGGCTATCGCGCGAGTCAATCCGTCCAACGGAAGTCCGGAGTTATACATGCCATCCTCAAAATAACCTAGAAACGGACACATCGATATTTACCACTCTGGACAGTGAGAGTTCGTCGCTACGCTCGTTTCTCTCATTACACTCAGAATTATTGAATTATTATCTGTCCTGTGTAGGTTTTCTCGTAATCTGATCTTTTTTGACTATCATTATACTAATCTAGTATATTTTAAGGGAAGAAAAATTTATATAGATTACTTTTTTGCCGTTGCTGTGGTGTAACGCATACATGCCGAAGCAGGGCTCAGGGGGGCTATCCTTCCCTTGAGGCCTCGCTCCTCCCCCGATGGTACCACCTACCCTCCTTGGTGCGGTGCGTCCCCTCCCCTAACCAACCCTCGCCGCACGCTGAAAGCGCGCGAAAATTGGGGTGTAATTGCCAAAAATGTTATTCAAGGGGTCTACGAACACACTTAGCCCACGGGCCTGTACACTCCCTGACGACCTTCCCTCCCCGAGAACCTCTACCCTCCTGAGACTACCTCCCCTGACACCTCGCCCTCCGCCCAGCCCGGCTTCCCCATGTGACCTCTTCCAGTCGGCATGTATGGTGTAACTGTTCTCGCCTTGACAAATATGTCAAGCTGCTTCAAAATGGGATGGGTCATGTTAAACACAAATAAACAAGTTGTGATGCTTAGTATCTTCATACAGTACGGCCATACAGATCCGTGCAAGTGGGAATAGCGCCATCATTGTTGGTGCAAATGTACCATTGAAGATGTGTTCATGAACATTGTGAGTGGTAGGCAGCTGCACATGTTAATATTATTGTTGCCATATTGTAAGATCTGAACTGGTCAAATTTGTCTACAATAAATATTTTCCGTGTAAACAATAATATTGAAAAATGCTCAGTTAGTATTTTTCTATTGTTGATTGCGATGGCGTTATTCATAGGATTAAAGCTGTGTTTTCTTATTGTCACAATCGATAACGTTCTCACTTTACCAGGGTAAAATTCGGGTTTATATAGAATCCTGGCGGTAGGTTCGTTTTCAGATATAATAATGTTTACTCTGGTTTTGCTGTGTAAAAATAATCTGCATCATAAAATCAGCGGATTATTCTAAGCAATTTTAAGCGTATTATTCTACACATTATTTTAAACGTTGTAGACACGGGTAATGGAGTAAAGCTGTGCATCCTTTCCTGAAAAAAATTGTTAAAAGTTTTAATTGAAATAACGAATTAGTATAACGCAAGGATAATGATTTTACACGAACGTAGCTAACACTATGAACTCGACGAAGTGTATTAAAACACGTATTTGAAAGACCTTGCTGTACACAGGCCTCACTGGGTCTGAAAGCTCAGCTATTCCTTTATACTAAATAATTTTCCCGTGGTTTGCTGACATTGCTATGCTGCAAATATTGGTTTTGACGATTTTGATTGAACATAACTTTAAATTGGACGAATACTGTTGTTTGATTATCTAGGGGATCATTTGATTATTCAGCTGTGTGTACTTTTTTAAAATAATTCGCTATAGTTGATCTCGATTTACATTTTTAGTTTGATTTGCAAATTATTCATTTCCTAAGATTGTATCACCGCCGTCTGTTTTTATTGACGGAGCGAGAGGGTGGGGGTGAAGCGTCACTTAGGCTTGACGAGAAAAGTGGCGGCACAGTATTTTTTCCTCAACAGACCCACTTTTGAGTGTCATACTGAGCCCTGTCTGTTTTATATCTTATGATTTTGATTAAGTTGAAAATGTCTGTGTAGTGTTTTTACAGGATATTGCTGACCAACTGGGAATACCGTTCCTCGAGACTTCAGCGAAAAATGCCACAAATGTCGAGCAAGCCTTCCTTACAATGGCCGGTGAAATTAAGTCTCGTGTTGGATCACCAGCCGCAGGCGTCGGTGCTGGTGGCCAAGGCCACGGGATGAAAATTGGCTCTGGTTCGACGCCTGTTCAGCCTCAGAAGTCTGGATGTTGTTGAAAATGTGAAATTTACTATTATAAATACACTCGCGCTTTTGGTGATTTCGTTAATTTGCAATATTATAATAGACCAAATGCTTCAAAACTTGATGGGAGCAGAATTTTCTTAAACTGTTTTACTTTCTAACCAGGTCTAAAAAATTGACAATTACTTGTTTTAATTTTTTCTTCTACCGCTCCTGTCGAAAACTGTAAAATGTTCCTTACGCGTCCTTTCTATAACGGATCGTAACAACGAAATACATTGGCAATTCTGCGGGTCATATAACTGCATTCATACAGCCAAAAAATCTGTATCTAGTCTACAATGACTGAAAATATTTTACCTTTTTTTGGATAATGATAAATTTTGTCCACCTTTGGGTTTGAAGTTGACGGTCTATTAGTTTAGTTTGTTTGGCATTATTACACTTGTCGTATAAATGACTCTTAAATGTTGGATTTAATTCGTTGTAATATTGATTTATGCAAACTGATCACGGAGAAAACCTCGCGATTTGTTTATTCGCAACCGTTTTAAATGGTATGTTAGTGTTTGGATAGAGTCATTCATTTCCGCCCGTAATAATAGTATGAGACCGATACTCCTAAAGTCTGAGTTTTTCGTCGTTTCCTACATGTGCAGTTCTGTTGTATTGGGTAGTATTTTGCGCTTTAATCTCGTCTTACCTACTAAGGCGCAAGGAAGGTTCTGCATACATTGGCCACATTTTTGGACTGTTCAGCCGACAAAAGTAAAATTTGAAAAACCTGAATATGTTATTGTATCAAATATTCAATCAGCGAACAACAATATGGGGTATTGTGCAGTATCAAGTTTTCATCTGGGGACGACTGATCTCAGCTTGTGATTATCTAATTTCTCTTTCTGACCACCTTGCCTCATTTCATGCTGTGTATACTGGTTGAAGTTCATGTTTGTATATGCGCAAATGTGCAATAGGAATGGTAGGTATTTCAACAATATGGGGTATTGTGCAGTAGTTAAACTCATCAAGTTTTCATCTGGGGACGATTGATCTCGGCTTGCGATTGTCAAATTTATCTTTCTGACCACGTTACCTCAGTTCATGCAAAGTATACGGGTTGAAGTTCATGTTCGCCTATGCGCAAATGTGCAATAGGAATGGTAGGTATTTCAACAATATGGGGTATTGTGCAGTAGTTAAACTCATCAAGTTTTCATCTGGGGACGATTGACCTCGGCTTGCGATTGTCAAATTTCTCTTTCTGACCACGTTACCTCAGTTCATGCTATGTATACTGGTTGAAGTTCATGTTTGCGTATGCGCAAATGTGCAATAGGAATTGTAGGTATTTCAAGAAAACTATGGTCGAGTATGTACTTCCATCTCTGGCTTTAACAATAGTTACAGTACTTGCATGTGTGCATATATGGATTGTTTTCTCTCTGTATGCACAGTTTTACGTACATTATATCTATTCTGTATAAATTTATCATGTATGTAGGAGGTGTTTATTACGGTGATTTTGTTGTACATAAATTTCTGTTACATGTATGTAAACATTCACACTGGATTAGTCCATTTCATTTTATTGTTTATGATACATTGATTTTGCCTTTTTCGAAACATATTGTAATTCAACGACACTTTCCCCGGTAATTCCTTTGTTATTTTTGTGTAGGTGTGTTTAGAGAGACTATAACGCTTTCACACTAGTAATACTGTTACGCCGGGTTTACATTAAATATGGCTGAACATATTTGACGGCACCACTTTTTAGATGTTCACAACACTTGTGCTCAACTAAATTCTGTAATCGTTAAAATTTTGATTCTTGCGCTGCTAATGAAACGTACTTGCAAAGAATTTGTTTTCAATAAAACCGTAACCTAACTACATAAGTTTCCTCTCAAGTTTAGCCTTGGCTATCAAAATTGTTGGAGCCGAAATATTGCGTGCGTTAGTACGTTAATAATTCCTCACAATGATTTAACACAAATTGATTTGTCTTTTATAATATTCTATATTTTTTGAACGTGGCCTACAACCATACAAGTGTATTTTTAAATTGTCATTTATTGCGTAATAAGTTGGGCTATAAGCGCTAATTTAACAGAAAGGGCAGTGCATTGTATCGTATCATTAATTCATGCAGGCTGCCATCTAGCCCTAGCCTCAACGCATCGTTTTAGGTTTTTCCAACCTTTTCCAACTTATATTCGTCATTTTCAATTTTCTCTTCATTTCGGTGTTATGTAGAATGTGCACGGACGTGACATAATGAGAGTAAGGAATTTCGAACTTTTAATACCTTAGTTGCGTGTAATAGCTGTATAACGATATGTGAGGCATTTTTAATTTGAATTTCGATTTGTTTTTGAGATGTTTTTATGCAGTTACGACGTCGAATTATTCGATAGCATTTAAAGACTAGCTAAAAGACATCACCACACTGCTAACTTTGCGAAAAAATACTATATTTCAATGAAACACCTTAAGAATTTGGGATCGCATTAATTTTTCCTTAACAGTTTGGAGGATGAACTTTGCATGACTACTACCGGAAAATGTTAGCAAAAAAATTTCATGTTCAGTTTTGACGCTTAGGGTTAGCCTTGCGAGGTGAACATTTGATCTAGCAAGGGTGTAAAACTAGGCATGATCCGGTGGGGAAAATCTTGAAATGATGCAAAAATGTTTTTTCGAGACCCAACCTAGCTACTCCGTTAGTTCTATCATTGTTTAAGATTTGGGAATTCATACAGTTTTAACTTTATGTGAATCACAACATTCTTCACTTAATTATTATAGCTGTACGTATAATATCAATAAGCGCGCAATTTATTATATTTGGGCTTACAGCAATTAATGTCAGTGTATGTCGTACAGCTACGCCGTAGGTACTATCATTGTTTAAGATTTGGGAATTCTTTTAACTTTACGTGAATTATAGCATTCTTAACTCGGTTATCCTTAATTATTATTATAGTTGTATGTATAATATTTATAAGCGCGTAATTTATTATATTTGGGCTTACAATAATTATTGTCATTGTATGTCGTGCAGTTAAAGTGCATATATATATTCTAGGTCCTTTGGATATGGTGTGTTTTCGTTTTATCTCCACTAAATTGTTATGTATTTTACTATAATGTACCGTTTATACTTGTCATCGACCTTGCTTACGTACTTATCTGATGTGGGCGTGCTTTTCACGCTGTAGTCGTCGTTTTGATGGTATCATTGCGAACATATATTTGTAATCCTGTTCCCGAGACAGATAATTTTTTCGCGCTAGCATTCTAATAACTCGCGCAGCGAGGAGAAACGAAGCGAGTTCGTGTAATCTGCGCTGTGTGACTATTGAAAGGTACCAAACTCAGCTCTTTAGTCCCATGATTGCAATATATTAAAGGTAAGTCTGCAGTCATTTTACTCAGATATCAAAACCACCGTTGAATCTTTTATTTCTTACTTAGATGACCAAAACTAAATCATATTTCAGGAAAAATTGTAATTTTAATTTGAAGTGTCATTTTTACATTGCAGGTCTTCGAACATGCCTTATTTGATGCATACAACACAAATCCAATTTCTTTTATCATACTCAGCAACCCATAAAACACATTCTAACCACGTACATCGGTTCATATTGGAGAAGTAATAAAATTTTAATATTTTTGGTGCCAGAAATTTAGACCATCCCGCAATTTACCCAGTGTAGTTTTAAAACACTGAAACCATCGTGTTTAATGTATTAAATCCCATCGGTCACCCCAATAATCAAGAAACTTAAGCTGGGTGCACACGTCAAACTGCTCGAAATTTAAATGTAATTTTTAATGGAAAAAATATGGCAAGCAGACTTGCTTCAAAATTTGAGCTCAAATTTTGAGCTTAAAATTCTTCAAGTTTTATTCTTTTGCCCTAACTGGGTAAAACAATATACTGGAATAACTTGAACAGTCTTCACTCTGTCAAATTTGCCAAACATTCGACAATTTGTTTCAAATTTTATAAAATTTAAAATCAAAATTTTATCAAATTTGACTAAAAAAGTTTCACGTGTGAACCTAGCTTTGCTTTGTCAAAATTTTGAAAAATTCACTTTTGGGGCAGTATTTCTTAAAAATTGGGTCATATCTAAAAATATATAACAATGCTGTAGCTCTCGGTGGGGGGATTCTGTGTCATCGTCACCATTTTATGATTCGATTGCCTCTGGGAAGAGTTATAAAACCTAAAATTTTGGGTGACGCAAAATGGTCAAAATCAAAATAATTCAATTGTCAGTCTTGTGAACATTTCGGTGGGAAATAATTGGATCAGCGTAAATTCAAAGCTAGATGAACAAACACATTCCATTCGTAGCCTACTCGGCTCTTCTGCAGACACGCAATAAGTTTCTAAAACCAAGCTCTGCGACGATGACAGACTGCTATAACTTCGCGGTAGGACAACCGAAAAGGCGATAGGTTGACAAGGTTTGCTGGTCGTTGTATGTCCTTGTTGTGTTGCCTTGCATCATTTTCAGGTGTAGATGAGCTACTTCCTAACTTTTTGGTATTCGACTACAAACTACTTGGAACTGTGATCGCTTATCTGTGTTCTGAGTGTTAGCGACTGCCTAAAACCTCGCAGAAAACGCAACGTTGATTCGTTTAAAACTGTTTGTCGAGCAATGGTCACTGTTTGATATTCAACATATTTGCGAGACTGTATTTTTTGCGACTTCACACAATCACACTTGGTTCCTATGGCATGTGGCCTTGTCACCGACTCACAACCGTAATCGAGTCACTGGGTCACTGCCATAACCAATTTCCTTCTCAGTTTTGTAAACACAAACTAAAAAGTGTATCTTTAGGAGCAAAATTTTATTTACTGATTTTAAGTTTGTAAAATACCGTATATTTATGTAATGGTGTGATTTATAATTCAAATAATGAGCTTGATTTGACATGGAAAAAATAGTTCGCATTGTTAAAGGTCAAAATTTAATACTTAAAGTGCGGTTGCTACAGTTGAATGTCATATAACATTTGTAAGCATTTTAGAAATTTAAGGTTTTTCATAGTCTTCGTGGTTTCTGTTCTAACGAAAACATTGTCGATGTCGGCTAATCATTAAATCACTTTGCCTTCGTATATACACAAAAGCCGAATTGCCTAACTTGATATTTATATTTAATTTTATTGGGATTCCGAAACCAGTGTTAGTTTGGTATCCCAATTTGGGATACCAGTTTGCGATACCAAGCATAGAAAATTGTTATAACTTTGCAAAGAAAAATGTTATTGCAAAAAAATTTACCAATGATGGAAATAGATTATGAGAATTGTAAATATATATAAATTTTCTGTTTTCTTCTGTGAGACGATATGTACCTAAATATATAAATGCATGCAGGGCTGTGTTGGGGTTAACCAAAAGGCCACCAACAAATCTATATATTTTGTACAAAATGATTATATCGTAGACGTTTTTACCAACACAACAATGAAAGACCCTTTCGGGCAGTGTGAAAGCAGTGTCGACACACCATGTATGAGTGTCTTTGTCGCGGAAACCAATCTTTTTTGTATATTTTCAGTATTTTAATTCTATCAATAATATATTCGAATATTGAATCTGTATTATTGACGATAATACTGGTACAGTATACGATAGATAACAAATAGCAAGCAGTCGGTATGGTGCAACAACTTTTATAATACAATTAGTATATATAAAAACGAAATATCGGTATTTATTTCATAACTAAAATCTGAGAGTATGAACTTATCTGGGTATAGCATTATTGGCGCATTTCGGTAAATGTGTATTTGTAAGTGTAACCGAAGTAACAGAGAAAACTACCAGGTAAAAACCAGACGGGAAAACACTTGGGTTAATAACAGAACTTTATTCACGAACGAGGCAAGTGAGTACAAATTCGCCAAGTGAAAGTAACAGTAAATATGTGAAGGTAACAGACTGACGGACTGACTTCACAAATGAAAGATCATCAGTTTATATATTGTCGGAGACTCGTCCAGATCTGATGCAAATCAGATGTAAAACGTATGCAAATCAGATGTAACACGTATGCTAATATCTCGCCATTGTTTACGCGACGTGTTCGTATTACATATTGATGCCGCTTTACTGTAAGATTTGTATGTATATCCCTTTCATTGTTAAACTAATATGCATTTGGTATCATCGTGAAAAAACATGTGCCATAGCGGCGGATTGTACCTAAATCGTTTGGTTCCGAGCCAGGTTTAAGACCTGTTGGTCAGTTTCTTAAGGAACTTCGCAAAGCGTGCGAATGAAAACGCACACGCAAAAGCACTCAGTACGACAAAAACTGCGGCACATCTCTGTAAATTGGCGCCACTTTACCGGATACAAATCACGGAAGATTTGCATGTATATATATATTCATTTTCTTTTTAAGCTATAATGCGTATTTCGTACACTTTTGAAGAAACTTATGCCGCAGTGGCTGATTGTGCCTGGGTCGTTTTGCTCCGAGCATCATACGCTAGCCAATGCAATCTGTAGGAGCTCTTTCCTCGGTTCCTTCAGGAACCTCGTAAATTGAGCGAATAACAACGCCCAGGGAAACGCATTCAATACAACAAACTGTATTAGAACAGCGGCGTACGCATTGATAAATGTGTCAAATTACGGACGAAATGCATATCAAGTCTCATCGGCGCAAAAATTTGCAGCATCGAATATTAATAGACTAAGGGTGTGTTCACACGTTCAAACTTTGAGCTCAAAATTTGACGGTGATTTTTAAAGGAAAATTGCGATATTTCAAAATTTGAGCTCAAACATTTTCAACATCTCGTCCACGATTGGCTACAGGAATATTCATGATATGTTTGAACTATGTTCTCACGTTCAAACTTGCAAAAAATGCAAAAAGGATGCTTTGAAATTTTGAGCAAAAAGTTTGAGCGTGCGAACACGCCTTAAAAGTAAAGTTGGTATGTATATTGTTAAGAGTTGATAATTTTCTGACTTCTTAGGCTAAGGTATTATCTTAACATGCATTAGCAATTTATTTTGTTATTTTATGTAAATTTGTATATATTTGTTCTATAAATTATCTAATAAAACGCATAGAGCAAGCACCAAATAACACTTAGAGTAGTAATTTCTTCATGTAGTTGGATGTTAATGCAACGTCAATGATAAGCTGAAGGCATGAGCTTCTGCCTTTACGCGTTCTTCACTTTCAGTGCACTATCATTACACCGCCTCTGCACGGAATTGATCTTGATTGCGTATTTTATTCGCTGTCGAGATTTCGAGCTATGTATAATCCAATCATTTTTGTTTTTTGGAGTTTACCACACAAAATTCAGATGTTTGTTTAACTTTTAGTATTTAAAATCGTTTATTAGCCATCGGAAGGCTGTGGCAAAATAGGATGCAAATGTAGTAATATGCATATGTATGTAATGTACACTAACACCGCTGTTTGGAATTAAAATTTTAAACTACATGGTGCGTTGTCAACGAAAATGAATCAGCGACTGTTGAGCGATATACCAGGAACTATAATTTATTGGCGTCGTTTTCAGCGCGTGTTAAGAAATTGGTTTGGGAAAATTTGGAAATTAGAAAAATGGGAAAGGTGAAACGAAACGATTGTTGCCACAATCGAACAATGCTTTTGGGTAACGGGAAAACTAGGTGAATTGCGAAAACGGCAACGGAAAAATAATAGGAAACAGGAAAGTTGAAAACCGGTGACTGGGGGACAATTGAGAAACTTTCTGCAGGTGTAAAGCGTTTATTAATAACGGTGTAATATAGGATGTGGGAAAACTGTTAATATTTCAAAACGCATACTCTGGGGAAAACATTACGGGAACGAAAACGGAAAGTTCTTACTTGGGTAACGCTGGATATGAAATATACTTGAAACAGGAACGTTGTGAAATCGGTCGCTTGGAAACCGTAGAAATATTGGGAATCTGTAAAACATATTGACAGGAAGTTGCTATATCAGGAAAATGGGAAATACTGGGCTACAGAAATCTTAGAACACGGCAACCTGTTTGGAAGTAGGAAACTTCAAAATGTTTTAAGATATACAATTGGAAAGCGGAAACGTGTGAGAATTTGGGAAAACTGTTTGGATATTAACTGTCGATAAACTGAGGACAGGCAATTTTTAGGATACAAGAAAGCTAGTTTAAAAAATTGAGTACCTTGGGATACAGGAAAGTTGGGGAGTAGTTGTTCAGGAGTTGTTCAGAAACGAGAGTATGTGGGAAAACCGGATAATGGAAGAGTATGGAGACGGGGAACGTTGGGGGAGATACCTTGGCAGACGGGAAATTTTTGCTATCTCGCGACTACTAATTTTTAGAGAGCTAGAAACTCTTTTTGATTTCTAGTTACACGGGAATTACGAAAACAAGAGAGCTTTGGGAAACGAAAAATATTAAGATGCACTAAAGTCTAAACATAGGGAAATGTAACTGGGAAGCAAAAAATATCGGGAAATCAGATACACCTGAAACCGAAAGTGTTGGACACCGGTAACCTCTATATGAAAAAAGTTTCGCATGTAGGAATCTCGAAACTGCTGGGGATTATAAACTAGCGAATACGGAAAATGTTCAGAAATGGGAAACATGAAATCTGGCAAATGTTAGTAGTAAATCGCCAGCTGAGAATCGGAAAACTGATAGAAATATTGAAACCCTTCGAATAGGAATTCTGGAAAACAGTAAAACCAGAATTACTTATGAAACAGAAAACCGACACAATGGGGTAAACGGAAAACGAAAAATGTTGAACTTTAAAGGCCGAACGTTATAACGCATAAAAACCCACTTAGACCAGGGGGTTCGGGGGGCGGCAGCCTCCCCACAAGCACATGGCTCATATAGGGACCTTAGCTTAGGCTTAATATATCGGAAACGGCCTGGCATGCATTATACTCGGCTCCTAAAGTTGACATGGGCCAATGTTGGGATGCGCTAGGTTGGAGCGATAGATATAGAGCATTGGGAAATAGTAGGACAACAAAGATACATTGGGAAAGTATGTTTATGTAGATTTATGATATTGTAATATGAGTAATGCGGAAACTGGACAATGGGGCAGTAGGGAAAGAGAAACTTCAGGAAGGAAAGAAATGGGAAAATGGTAGGAAAGGCGAGGCTAGGGAAGCGGGAACAAAGGGATGTGATAAACTTGGAAGTGTAGGAAAAAGGTAGAACATTCGAAATGTTCGGAGACGGGGAAGTATTCGAAAACGGGAAACTAGAAAATGTGAAGCCAAACTGGTTGTTAATTAACTTGTTAATCGGGCAACTGACGAAATGAAAAACAGAACAGGAAACTCAGGTGACACAAAATGCTGGGATTGGAAATCTATTTGAACGAGGATCCTGGGAAATGAGAAACGGTAGGAAAAGTGTAAACGTTGTGAAACGGTAAACTTATACTTGAAAAACGCTCAGTAACGAAGGATGCGAGAAACTAGAAAATGGTGAAGAACAGTAATTAAAACCAACGGGAAAATGTTGGGATATAGGAAACTAGAAACTGTTGCGCGCGAGAAACTTGGGAAGCTGGAAGGGTTCTGAAATGGGTAATATTAAACCGGCAAATGTTAATACGTCAGACAGTTGGGAAACGCAAAAGTAGTATAAATAGGGTAACTGTAGATATGGAAATGTAGCGAAACAGAAGAGAAAAACGAAAATATTTTTACATAGAAAGCGCGAGATGGTAGGGAACGGTGTAGTGCTCGGAAACGGGAAATATGACAGTAGAAACCTTGTGCAGTCATCATGAAACTGGAATACGTCAGGAAGCCAGACACTTGAGAGACGGAACAGTGGGTAGGACACCGGAAAGTCCACAGCTTCGTAAAACAGGAAGCTTGTTACTCGATAAACTAATAAATGTTGAAGTTAGAGAAATGCAAGTAAGCAAAATGTGGGAAACGGAACAAGTTAAACAGGATCTTGGAAAATGTTAGAAAACAGTTAAGGTTACGAAAAGGAAAAAACGTTGGAAAACACTAAAGTAGAAAGACGGGAAGATACGTGGAAGTGGGAAAATAGGAAACTGTCGGGAAATGAGAGACATTAACAACAGAAAATGTTGGAAAACTGGAAATTCTTAAGGTGGGAAATGTTGGGAAACGTGAACATTGGAAACCGGGAATGTTGGCTACACGGAAACTTGGAATACCTTGGGAACCGGTAACTTGTTAATTCGAGAACTGATAAATGTTAAAACGGAAACTCAAAAAATGGGAGAATGTTGTGAAATCGAAAACTGAAGAATTTTGGAGACGGACACTACATAAGGAAATGGAGGAAATATTGGGAAGTAGAAAACAGTAAAATGATGGGAAAGCTTAGATAAGAATCATAAAAAATGTTACGAAATAGCAGCATGTTGAAATGCAAGAAACTGGAAACGGCTTGGAAAAGAGAAACTTGGAAAGTGGAAAAGTGATCGGAAGTATGACACATTATACTGTCAATTGTCAGGATATCATAAAGTGAGAAACGCAAAACTGGAGCAACTCGGAAAAATCTTAATATGAGAACGTTGAAACACAGAAAAAAAGGAGAGAAGGAAAATATTTTTCCAAACAGAAAAGCTAGATAAATGATGAATACGGAAATGAAAAAATATTGGGAAATAGGAAAGTTAGCACACTGGAAATGTTGCAAGGGGGCCAAGGGAACAATAGTTACTTTAGGGGCCGAAGTATAATGCATACCATGCCGTTCTCGGTATACTAAGCCTAAGGCTTGTCTTAGGCTAAGCTAAGGTCCCTGTATGCGACATGTACTAATCCTAAGTCGGGGGGTTGCCGCCGTTCGAAACCCCGCTCTAAGCTGTTCTTTTTTCTAACACTATAACATTCGGCCCCTAAAGTTGACATGGGTAGTTATTTGGATATCGGGACATGAAATATGTTTGAAACAAAGAGGTTAAGGAATCGGGAACTTAGGAACCGGGGAAATCTTGTAAATCGGAAATCTGGAAAACTTTGGAAAACAGTTAAATATATATATCAGAGAACATTGCTGTGTGGGGAAGCTGCAAAATGTTAAGAAACGGTGAAGTAAAGAAACAAAAATGTTGGGTTGCATAAAAATAAAGGAAGAAAACGTCAAATTGTTTGGAAAATGAGAAATATGAAATTGGAAAACTTTGGGAAGCCAGACACATAGGAAACTGAATAGCAGAGCACCGTGAGATTATGACACTTTAGAAAACACGAGGCTTGTTACTCAGGAAGCAACAAATGTTGAAATAAGAGAAGTGCAGGCAGGGGCTTAGATCAAGGGGGGTCCGGGGGGTCGGACCCCCCCCCCCCAAATTTTTAGACGGGGGGTCCGGCAGTACAGTAGACCCCCCAAATTTCGGACATATTCCAGCAAAATAAAATTACACATAACGTCCTGCTGATTCTCGGATTATAATTACTTATAAATACTAATACTTGGGTGTCGATAAATTCCCACAGGCAAATACGACAATAGTTTAAGCATATATGTGTGTAATATATATGAACATGTGCGTGTAGTATGGAGAACTATGTTTTAGAAAGTAATAAGTAATTTAAATGCTTTGTGCGTAATGGAACGAAAACGACCTTCCTCGACCGCGCGGTTTGCCTTTGGTTTTTCTAATAAGAAGAAATCAAATAGAGGTTAGCAAATACATTATCGTATTCGTCCTTATTGTGTGGTAGTTATACTTTCACGCATACATGCCGACGGTCGGTCATGCCATAGCATAGGGGGTTGGGGAGGGTGTCCGATAGGGGGTGTAGCGGCCATCCCATTGGGGTAGCCCCAGGCGGTAATATTTTTCTAGGGGGAGTTGGTGATGAATACCTTTTTTGGTCGCCGGCGGTATATATATTCTGAACTTTTCGGCTCCGAGGGGTGGACCCGAACCGGGGGGGTAACCCGCATAACCACCTGCCGACATGTATGTTTTAGCTGATTCTTAAAAACACCTGGGTTGTGCCTTGTGCGGCAATAAAGGAATGCGCTCCGAATGATTATTCTGTGTACATTTATGAGAGTTATATTATAAGCGATTTCACAAAAGGAATGTCCGTTCGCCATGAACCTGCGAAACCATTATTTGCAAATGTGCACATTTAACGCTTCCGTGTTTTTCTCTTGTTGATGGCTTAAGATCGAAAAATGCTTTTAAACGCACTTTCAATGCAGCTATAACCACAGAATTGTACTTTTGATTTAGTTCAAGGACTCAAATATATACTTCAAGGGTCGCACCTTAATTTTCAAATGCATTAATGATCAAGCAGTCGCAGCAGCTGGCTCTTTATGTGCACTGCGGAGCTCATGTTACGGCGCTGGTTGCGTCTTGTGCAAGCAATGCAGTACCCTTCATTCGAGATGCCTTACAGTATGTTCAAGATGTCGGAGCTTTGCATTGCTCTTATATGAAGGTTCGTCAAATTTTTCAAGAAGTCAAACCTGAAATTTGTCCCTCTATTGGCAAGAGTAGCGTCGCAGCTGTCAAACCGTTATGCCCAACACGTTGGCTCTCGCGGGCCGCAGCCGTGGAGACTCTGTTAAAGAACTATGCGGCTATTCTAAAAGGGCTGTCCAAGCTGAGCACCGATTTGCGAGAGGAAACAGCCGCAAGGGCTAGAGGGCTGCTGAAGAATTTCGAAGAATCGGAAACTCTGTTGGCACTCAATATAGCAATGTCCGTGTTGCCGCAACTTGAAAGGCTGAACCTTGCACTTCAAAAGCGGGAGACCACAGTGAGCGGAATGTTGGACGCCAAATCGTTTGTAGAATCATCTCTTCAGGCGATGAGATCAGACGATGAATTCCAGCGTGTATTGGATGCGACAAATGCACGGTCACGGGAACTGGACTTGGTCGAGCTGAGACTCCCACGAAGAAGAGTAGTGCCGGCCAGATATTCGGACCCATCAACTTCATTCCAGCCACCAACTATCACTGACCATTACAGAAAGTTGTTCTTTCAATTTATTGATACTACCTTAGTTCAGCTGAGAGAAAGATTTTCTCAAACCGACCTTAAAACATATGGCAGCCTCGAAACAGCTCTATTGGGCTCAGGAAGCGATGTTTCAGAAGAACAACATATTACACTCGGACGTTACCCAGAACTCAATGTCGAGCATTTGCAAGATGAACTCCGGATTTTCCATCGACACGCAGAGGCGAAAAAGTTACGCAAGGAATCACTGGCTGATGTTGTTATTACATTGAAAGAGATGGCGTCAGAGGTTCGATCAATGCTGCCCAACCTTGTCACATTGACCAAGCTGCTGTTAACTTCTCCGGCATCTTCGGCACAGGCCGAAAGATCATTTAGTGCTTTGCGGCGGCTCAAAACATGGCTTCGTAGCACGATGTCCCAGAAGAGGTTGAATGCAGTTGCCATATGCCACACACACCAAGATATGCTGGACGAAATTGATGTTGATGCATTAATTACTGAATTCGTTAATCGTACTGAAATCAGAAGATCTGCCTTTACCTAAATTAGTCACAAGTTTGACTGTAACAGCCTGACTTTTATTCTGTTTCTGGCTTGTCCACAGCCTCACAGTCACAGCCCAAGTGTTTCAACATTTAGGTGTCTAAGCTACTATCTTCAGCTTTTGCACAGTTTAATGCATGAGTAAGCTTAAGGTGTAAGTCCCACTATCCTCTTTTTAGTAAATTATCATTTGGCAATCGCTTTTCGATACAGAAATGTTCCGGAACGGTTTTCTACAGCAAATAGTCTTCGTTCACTAACACAGTTTGTATACAGTGTCAAAAGGATGGTAGGGAGCGCGCCTTCTTGCAGTAAACTGTGAAAAAAGGACCGCAAAAATTTCGTCCTGGCTAACGCTGAGTTCATGAAGGAGTCGGACCCCCCCAAACTGTAAGGCAGATCTACGCCACTGAGTGCAGGAAATAAAAATATGTTGAAAACGGAAAACTAGTAATACAGGATCTTGGAATACGGAAAATACTGGAAACCGCTAAAATTGCGGAACGGCAAAACGTTGAGAAACACTAAAGTAGGAAAAGGGAAAATGAGGGGAAGTGGGAAAATACGGAACTGAAGGGAAATGAGAGGCATGGTAAATATAAAAATGTTGGAAAACGGAAGCTCTTGAAATGGCAAATGTGAACTTTGGAAAGCGAGAAATTTGAAATTTGGTATCCTTTTCCGTTTCCCCAGTTCCTCATAGTAGTAGGAAAAATACGGGTTCTGGCTCACTTGATTAATTACCTGTCAAATTTTTAGGGGAACTAGTGATTAATGACAATGGCGCATCTCACACTTGGGGAACATGTGCCACAATCAAGTATATATCATTTTTTCGCTGTAGCATTCTCCACAAATTTCACAGTAAATTTAGCCCCTTTACAACATAATATCAAGCATAAAAGTTTTCATTTTTTCAATGATAAAAGTAAAATTATAGCTTAATTAATATGCAATATAAACAAGAAAATTTGTGATGAAAATTCACCAGAATTCTTCAATGGTTTTCAACACTAATATTACCTTGTCCATGCAAAAGACATTAACTTGGGGCAGAATATTGAATATAGAAACGAGTCAAACGGCGCAGAACAACAATTTAGGAAAATAAAATATATAGTATAAACCGAAAGAACTTTGCAACAATATTAAACGGTAAAATGTTACAGTCAGTTAGACGCAATATGAACTTTTTAATAACAAGTTTTTATCGATGATATTACGATTTCGCGAATGAAACAAACAATTGCGACATTAACGAAAGTAAAAGTATTGTTTGCACTTACAGTGAAAATATTGTTAACAAAGTTGACTTTGAGTTTTGCTGGATTAAAATTATAAAAACAAAATTACGTATTTTATATTAAAAATTATTAAAACAATGTTTTAAAGCATTGTTATTAAGTATGAAAATATTGTGTAATATAATGCTCATAGTTTATCACTAAAACAAAGAGTACTCTGAATATTGTAATGCGAGTGACGACACCTAATAACTACTAACTATATCGGCATGCCTACTTTTCAGCGTAATCATTGTTAGGTTACTGAAACGGATTACTTACACCGTTGGTTTTAACCAAACTTGTGCTAAATCGTTATGTGCTGCGCTATCTGATGGTTTTAAGCTGAATGTTAAAAACATAAACCTTAAAGTCATCAAATGTATATGTAATTATTAAATTGAAAACAATCTTAAGTACTATAGTACATAAGTTGGTTAATTGTTTATAGTCAGTGTTTAATAACCGGTTGGTCAACTCCCCTTGCGTTCTATTTACATGTTTGGCGTTAATATGAACTTATTAATTAGCGCAACCCCCCTTTTTAACCGCGGTTTATTTCAACCTAGTTCAAATGTACTGATCTTGCATGATGGTTGTATACTAAGTAGTTCCATTACTCGACTACGGAGGTGACTTACGGATTAATTTTACGGTTTGAATCCGACCACGAAAACGGACTGCCCTAACGATCTGGTGACAAATCGTTCCGGTTACTATAGGAAAACCGGCCTTGACGTGGTGTGGTCGCACACTCCGATATTCTTCGGAGTGCTTAAGGGTAGACGTATGCTGTGACACATTCCTTTAAGAAATTAAAAGCTTAAGGTCCATTTATTTTGCCTTTAATTATTTTGGCTATTTATGCATATATATATATATATATATATATATATATATATATATATATATATATATATATATATATGTGTGTGTGTGTGTAGTTTATTTCATCTTATTATAGATATTCTATAATTACTACGTACGAGTTCGATATATTTTTCCGATTGATTAATTCAGACGATTTCGTTAATTTTCGGATGGCTACTAAATGCGATGATCAAGGCTCGGTATTACTGGTAGACAAAAATAGTGAAGACTACGATGGTATGGGCATGTGCAGCGTAAAGCACAAGGCGACTGGGTGAAGAAATAGATGTCATTGGGTCCAACCCACGTGGACGACCGCAAAAGACCTGGCAAGAGACATTACGTCAAGACATGGCTTCATGCGGTTTGCAACGAACAGATGCCAACAACAGAACACTATGGAGGAACGCCATTCGAAGATCTCAGTCCAACCCAGCGGTGCCTGGACAATGGACTCAAAACCGGAGATGATGATGACACGTAGAGTGATCGACGATTATGATGATATAGATACATTTCGTCGTAGAGCTAATAGTGGTTAGTTATTTTCGTGTTTATCCTAGTGTATATATTATTTACAATTGTCATGTTGAGCATGAAAATTATACAAAACTTCAATTTAATAACACATAGCCATTTAAATTTAGTATATCACCTAAAAGGATTTGTCTATTTTTAACCTGAAATTTGACTGAAAGATTCACAGTTAACGGTGCTAATAACATTTTAATGGTTTTTGACTTGGTCATTAGGACTATTTTGTCAATCAAAAATTTAAGATATTAGGATCCATCATTTTAATCGATTTTTGAGATGGTCATTAGCGAGCTTTTCGCTCTCAAGCGTAACTAATGCATTTTTAATCGATTTTTGAGTTTGCCGTTAGCATCAAAAGTTGCAACCAGGTATGAAATTAAAATTTAACGGAACTTTTGCTTCAAAATTTACAAAATTTTGCAAATAGGTCAGAAGTTTGCTAAAATTAAAACTTCTTTCAAAAATTCACCCCGAGCGTTTTGAGCACTATATAAGCAGACTGTCAGTCTCAATTTTTATCAAAGTTTGTTTCGATCCACACGACCAAGACGACGTTGAAGAGGCTGAGTCTGGCCTAAAAGACATTTTACGGCAGACTCTTGCCTTACAGGACTTGCAATCTTTTATAGATTGCTCCTTATAGTGTCACTGCGTCAACATATGTTGGCCGACAATACAGAACACACGTGCTTCTGCGTTGACCACGTCTGACTGACATACGGAGCACCCGTGCTTCTGTTCAGACCTGGTTGACCGACAATGCAGGGCACACGTGCTTCTGCGTTGACCGCGTCTGACTGACATACAGAGCACCCGCGCTTCTGTTCAGACCTGGTTGACCGACAATGCAGGACACACCTATAAGAAGCAATCTATAAAATATTACAAGTCCTGTAAGGCAAGCCTATACCATATGTCTAAAAAACAAACGAACATTGCATTGTAAATACACACACCACATTGTAGAGGTGATGCTACCAAATGGAGAATACAGAGATGGGTTGTCGTTTCTTTGCACCATGTGCCCAGATGATCTGTCATTCTCAACACATACGGCATTATCCTCACGTCCCACCTGGGACGTAAAGTAGCGGAACGCATTTTTTAGTGTCTGGCATTAGGTATGCTGGATCAGGGCTAGGATAACCACCCTTTTTTGTTGCTTGTACCAATCCAACTAATGCGTTTGCCTGCTCTGTTGGCAACGTGTTACGGTAGACACTTCGAGCCGGTAACCTGCCATCTAAGATGCAACTGTCAGTTGGCTCCCAAACAAGCAACTTAACCACGCATCAGATCTCTGCTATGTATAACTAAGGTAGCAATTAAACTAACTGGAAAGCCAGTTCGTACAACGATGTTGTATTATAGACATCAAGAAGCATAGAACACATAGCTAGTCTAAGCAAACTTTAAATCAACAAATTTTCATGTGAGAAACTTTAGCAAGCTTTCGAATCTGCTACAAACGCAGCTGCAGGTAAATGGAGAGTCCAATGTGTTCACAGAAGTCTTCCATTCTGAAATCGTTAGTGCTAGGATACCAAATAATAAATTTCACCTTCCTGCTTAGACACTCCCAAACAAGTCTGCAAATTAACAATCTGCGTTATAAAGGTGGATGGACTTGTCCCAGAGCCCAGACAAATGTGGCAATTAACCATCCTCGTAAGGTTTGTGTAAAGCCCTGGGTGCTGACTCGGTTATCCTATTGTTATCCAACAATAAACTTTATGCAATTTGACCTCGTAGATTACCATTATCACCGTTGAGTTTAGCCTAGGTAATATCAAGCATTATTCGTCATTGGTGTTGTTCTATGAGTGTTTGACCAACTGGGTAAATAAGAGTGCTTGAAGGATAATACCAAACATTATTCGTCATTCGGATGGTTCTATGAGTGTTTGACTAAATGGGTAAATCTGGCCATGATTTTATTGTTTCTTGTCATATTTTTAGAAAAATTAAAATGCCACACTGTATTTATTGCAACCAGTATTTCCAAAGCAACGAGGCTTGCATAGATCATACGATCGAGCACATTCAGAATTTGAACGGCGTTCCGACCAATCACCTGCGGTTCACCCTTCTGGTTGTGATGAACATGTTCAGACACTTTCGGCAATACGGGGTTCATATGTGTAGCCACCATACATATGTATGCAATTTGCCAGAGTTTTGGGACATTGTCAACTTGTATTTCGTGCCGCGGGATCCTCATCCATATCAACGGGTGACAATAAGACCACGCTGCGTTATGCCTCGTACGGAGGAAGAACCCGATGAGCCTGCTCCAGATCCTCAGTAGTATGTCATTGTTCTTATTATAGGTTTATTATGTCAGCCATATCATCTAATACTAATGCATATTTCCCTGTCGAGGAAATCCTCCAAATAGTAAGATTTTCAAAATTTTCAAGAACATTTATACCTTTAAATGTTAAATGTTAAATGATGGGTTAAATATTGAATTAGACATTTCAAAAAATCTAATCAACTTAAGGGACAATATATATGCAAAGACTTGGTTAAGTCATTTAACAACGTAAACTTCAAAGACAAGACCGGCGCAAAGATTGAGTTAATAAATGCATCAAATGTGATCAA
>JASANE010010141.1:0-15320 GCA_030248225.1 Trileptium ribeirensis
ACTATGTGTCCTGGAATAATAACTGCTGTCACAATAATTGCTTCAATATCAGTCAACTCTTGAATTAGACTGAATACCGATCAGAATTCTGCTTATTACTGTGTGTCCTGGAATAATAACTGCTGTCACAATAATTCGGCTTCAATATCAGCCAACTCTTGAGTTAGACTGAATACCGCTCAGAATTCTGCTTATTACTATGTGTCCTGGAATAATAACTGCTGTCACAATAATTGCTTCAATATCAGTCAACTCTTGAATTAGACTGAATACCGCTCAGAATTCTGCTTATTACTATGTGTCCTGGAATAATAACTGCTGTCACAATAATTGCTTCAATATCAGTCAACTCTTGAATGAGACTGAATACCGCTCAGAATTCTGCTTATTACTATGTGTCCTGGAATAATAACTGTTGTCACAATAATTGCTTCAATATCAGTCAACTCTTGAATTAGACTGAATACCGCTCAGAATTCTGCTTATTACTATGTGTCCTGGAATAATAACTGCTGTCACAATAATTGCTTCAATATCAGTCAACTCTTGAATTAGACTGAATACCGCTCAGAATTCTGCTTATTACTATGTGTCCTGGAATAATAACTGCTGTCACAATAATTGCTTCAATATCAGTCAACTCTTGAATTAGACTGAATACCGCTCAGAATTCTGCTTATTACTATGTGTCCTGGAATAATAACTGCTGTCACAATAATTGCTTCAATATCAGTCAACTCTTGAATTAGACTGAATACCGTCAGTAATTCCGCTCAATATTCTTGCTTATTACTATGTGTAATTGAATAATAACTGCTGTCACAATAATTGCTTCAATATCAGTCAACTCTTGAATTAGACTGAATACCGCTCAGAATTCTGCTTATTACTTTGTCTGCTTATTACTGTGGTCGAATCAATAACTGCTGTCACAATAATTGCTTCAATATCAGTCAACTCTTGAATTAGACTGAATACCGCTCAGAATTCTGCTTATTACTATGTGTCCTGGAATAATAACTGCTATCACAATAATTGCTTCAATATCAGTCAACTCTTGAATTAGACTGAATACCGCTCAGAATTCTGCTTATTACTATGTGTCCTGGAATAATAACTGCTGTCACAATAATTGCTTCAATATCAGTCAACTCTTGAATTAGACTGAATACCGCTCAGAATTCTGCTTATTACTATGTGTCCTGGAATAATAACTGCTGTCACAATAATTGCTTCAATATCAGCCAACTCTTGAATTAGACTGAATACCGCTCAGAATTCTGCTTATTACTATGTGTCCTGGAATAATAACTGCTGTCACAATAATTGCTTCAATATCAGTCAACTCTTGAATTAGACTGAATACCGCTCAGAATTCTGCTTATTACTATGTGTCCTGGAATAATAACTGCTATCACAATAATTGCTTCAATATCAGTCAACTCTTGAATTAGACTGAATACCGCTCAGAATTCTGCTTATTACTATGTGTCCTGGAATAATAACTGCTGTCACAATAATTGCTTCAATATCAGTCAACCCTTGAATTAGACTGAATACCGCTCAGAATTCTGCTTATTACTATGTGTCCTGGAATAACAACTGCTGTCACAATAATTGCTTCAATATCAGTCAACTCTTGAATGAGACTGAATACCGCTCAGAATTCTGCTTATTACTATGTGTCCTGGAATAATAACTGCTGTCACAATAATTGCTTCAATATCAGTCAGCTCTTGAATTAGACTGAATACCGCTCAGAATTCTGCTTATTACTATGTGTCCTGGAATAATAACTGCTGTCACAATAATTGCTTCAATATCAGTCAGCTCTTGAATTAGACTGAATACCGCTCAGAATTCTGCTTATTACTATGTGTCCTGGAATATTAACTGCTGTCACAATAATTGCTTCAATATCAGTCAACTCTTGAATTAGACTGAATACCGCTCAGAATTCTGCTTATTACTATGTGTCCTGGAATAATAACTGCTGTCACAATAATTGCTTCAATATCAGTCAACTCTTGAATTAGACTGAATACCGCTCAGAATTCTGCTTATTACTATGTGTCCTGGAATAATAACTGCTGTCACAATAATTGCTTCAATATCAGTCAACTCTTGAATTAGACTGAATACCGCTCAGAATTCTGCTTATTACTATGTGTCCTGGAATAATAACTGTTGTCACAATAATTGCTTCAATATCAGTCAACTCTTGAATTAGACTGAATACCGCTCAGAATTCTGCTTATTACTATGTGTCCTGGAATAATAACTGCTGTCACAATAATTGCTTCAATATCAGTCAACTCTTGAATTAGACTGAATACCGCTCAGAATTCTGCTTATTACTATGTGTCCTGGAATAATAACTGCTGTCACAATAATTGCTTCAATACTAGTCAACTTCTTGAATTAATCTGAATACCGCTCAGAATTCTGCTTATTACTATGTGTCCTGGAATAATAACTGCTGTCACAATAATTGCTTCAATATCAGTCAGCTCTTGAATTAGACTGAATACCGCTCAGAATTCTGCTTATTACTATGTGTCCTGGAATAATAACTGCTATCACAATAATTGCTTCAATATCAGTCAACTCTTGAATTAGACTGAATACCGCTCAGAATTCTGCTATCACCACGTGTCCTGGAATAATAACTGCTTTCACAATAATTGCTTCAATATCATTCATCTCTTGAATTAGACTGAATACCGCTCAGAATTCTGCTTATTACTATGTGTCCTGGAATAATAACTGCTGTCACAATAATTGCTTCAATATCAGTCAGCTCTTGAATTAGACTGAATACCGTCGATAATTTTGCTCTATTACTGTGTGTCCTGAATAATAACTTAGTGAGCAATACGTAAACTAACCAACACGTATTGCTTGAAAACTTGGCCTGAATTATTTAACACGTGTTATTTATCAATGCATATTTTGCAACAAGGTTTGAGAGATACACGACAGTAGATAAGAAATGGGGTTTTGCCCCCCTCCCAGATGGGAGGGGGCAGGCTTACCCCTCCTTGAGGTTGGCGCAGCCGTACCCCCTCTCCCTCCCTGGAGGAAAGGTTGGGGCACTGGCTCACTGAGGAGGGGTTGGGGTACGGCCTCATTGAGGAGGGGGTTGGATTGCCCCCTCCTCATGAACACTGATATGCTTGTCTGTAAGCTGGAGATGCACAAAGTTCTTCTTTGTCCCCAAATGCCTTGATCTTGTTCAATATAGGCCCCTGGTTTAATAAGAGTACGACGATTTACTAACCTTTAAAGCAGCAGTATGGAATATATTCCAAAATGAGGCCGACACCCCGCGTGCGATTTTATTACTTTTCGTATTATTTGTATTGCTATTATTGTTGCTTTTGCTACTTCTATTATTACTGGTATCAGAATTCGCTTTAGTAGTACAGGTGTTGTTGGACATATTAAAATATACATATCACTTGAAAGGTTGGTTCCAGTTATATTATACTACAATAAATTTATACACATCTGTTGCATAAACAAGTATTTTAATCTTTTAATTTTATCTCACAATTACGTTGGGTTTACCGTAGGTAACGACAACGAGTAATTATTACTCTGCTGAGTCATATTTGAATGAACTGAACAATTGCTAACGATGTATGAACTGGTTGTTTGCCGGTATAACAGAAAAATTACCACCGGCAACTTTACGAATTTTCTGCTCCAAACTAGAAGCTCCGCTAAGATCGTTGGGTTAATAATAAAATCAATTTATATGACTACTTAGCTAGAACGTGATCCGATTGATACCAATCTAACAGCATATTAGTAATCGAGCCAATATTATATTGTGCCATCAAAGTGAACATGATTTGTAAAATTATATGCCCTTTAACCTCAAGCCATATGTTTATCTATATATATGACAACGGTAAAATTTACTCTGAGTCTCAAACAGCTGGTGGATGCCTTATTTTCACTTCCTGAGTACGTGTGAGTGGCATCAGTGTTGGAGAAGTACACTATACGTGAATACATAAACAATGAAATTTAAGCCAAATAAGTCATTTTAATCTTAATTTGTGGGTGCAAACAGCAAATCTGACACTTCCCGAGCACTGCCACGAACGGCTAACCCACGGATATATCAGATGCGTTTTATACGTTGGTTTTTGAGCAGTCACGAAAATTAGGTTAGTGTCCTTAATTGTACATGCGGCATAGTTTCGACAAGTCACGTACAAAATTCAGAGTCCAACGTTAGAATAGATAGAGAAAAGATAGATAAAGAAATACAAAAAATGTAAAAATTGTAGAGGATAGAGAAAAGCAAAATCGTGATTTTTGATTTAATGTCTGCAAGGACCTAGGGTGTACACCTTATTATCAATACAACTGCGTAGTTAATCAAAACCAGCAAACATATTCAACTACTGAAAGTGGGATTAATTGGTTAACATAAACATGTGCGGCGCATGACTATATGGACAAAAGTGAATAAATTGCAGTTCATTAAAATTTTATATTTTAGTAAAAAATTTTGTTAGGACAACAGAGAACCTGGTTTTCTAAGGATGTAGTATAAATTAAAATAGTTCAACAGGTCTATAAGCTTCCATTAAAATTTAAACTACTAAACTTTTAGTTAAAATTTTAATATCTTGTAATAAAACTATTCTGGACTTAAGTGCAACAATTTAATTGTAAGTAAAATTTTGTATAGTATGAGACACAGACATTGTTGTCTTTCAGCACTTACTAAATTCCAGCGAATAGCGCTTTTACACTCAGAGCAGAAGACAAATTAAACTCCCCTGATAGCATCAAGTTAATTAGCGTGCATGCTTCAACATAGAGCAATTTTGCTCCATTACATATTTGGGTAATGCATAATCAAATATGATATCTATTCTGTGTTTTAAACTTGCATAGCAGTAACAGTTAATTAAATAAGTTCATGAAATAAAAGTTTTCAACGTATATATGAATTTTTGATTCTATGAATTAATACTTAACATATGCCGTCACATAAACAGTTGCGAATAGATTTGCATTTATCATCATAACTTTATACAACTCTCTGTATTATATTACAAAAGTCTACTAACTGTTTAAATCATTAAAATGGTGCTAGCTTATCTCCAACTATCTTTTTAAGACATTTCCTTGATAAAGAGCGATGAGTGTAGTACTTTACAGAAGTGCAGTTTATACACTATATATACAGTTCAACGATGTATTTTACCGCACGAAAGATTTAAATGCCTTCTGCCGCAAGTGAAGGTTATAATTTGCACTAATCCATGACTAAATTGATATAAAAGAAATTAACGTTGAAAGACGCTTCAAGCCTTGAATAAATGGTATTTACACTACCGTGGTTAGTTATACTTTACTAAATTTTATTAAATGTTTAAAAGTGATACATAGCTACCCAATAATTCGACTGGGTAAAATCTGTAGTTAGCATCTCGACGCTTGAGGTGCTTCGTATTTACTTATCATACAATTCATGGTAAGTGCTGGTAATGTTAGCACAAATTTTGCGAATGTTTTTATTGCTCTGACAAAGTAATAATATGAGAATACAATATTAGTTATAAAACATGTTGATAAATAAACTAGGATTAGCAGTGCTAACGGCGCCAGATTGTGTTAGTAAAACTTTTGTGGTAGCATATATGCCTTTGAAAAAAAGTCAAGTGGTGAAAATCTGAACTGGTTGGTAAGCATCAAATATATGACTAAACCATAGTCATGCGGATTGAAAATAGTGGTTCTATCCGTATGATAAAAACATAATAACGAAAGGTGATCAGTTTCGTAACTTAACAACCTGTACAGTATTATATGACATTTTAGTGAAGACACGTACTAGACACTATCACTTCTGGACGGTACCAGGCATTACTACGTACCCTCATGTGTACGATAATCAGCACTTGACAGATACAGATAGCAGATAATTTATACAGTACCACTTCGATGGTTGATAATATCAATTCCCGAATCAGTGCAGCACGTTGGCATGATGTGGCTTGGTTTTTTTGATAGTTTCAGCAAAGTCATTATGATTAAATAGTGACGCATAAATGAATAAATGTAACAGGCCCGTTCCGGCCCGTTACGTTTATTTTACAACATTTCGACGCTAAAATTATCTAAACGCGTCCCAAATCGAACCAGACCGTGTTTACGGGAATCAGGTTTCAGGTGCTGAATGGTGCCATGGTGATCGATGATTGCGTTGCGTATTTTTATTTGTTTTGTTTTGTCATTGATATATCTTGCCGTTTATATAATCTTTGTCATTTCACCATCTATTGTGTGATCGCCTATATTTGGACAGGCTCATGTGAGCCCAGAGGAAATCGACTTCGATTAAGCTGTGCAAACCCAGAAAGACAAGGAATTAAGTTGTGCAAACCCAGAAAGACAAGGAGCGTGGGAGAGTGTTTAATTAGCCAGGACCGACAACTCAAACGGAACTCGACCACTAGCCCCTATTTCTCCCATTGAAATTTCAAATTTCCGACCGTCCAGGAATAGGAGGCCACTGGTAGATTGAACCAGACCATTACCGCACAAGTAATCAAAATCGAAAGTATTGGTTTTACCTGGTTTAAGCTTTACATGGCGAAATGGCCGTAACTAAGCCGCAACGGATGGGTTACGGTAGTTTCCGATTATTCGGAAACAACGGACATCGGGCTCGTTTATCGCCCCGTAACCGTCCAAGGGTCGAGATTTCCCGGAAATGTCCCGAGTACTTTCCGGTAGAGAATTTTCAGGGCTTTCGACTGAGGTCAACATGTCACAAATCACTGGAAGATTTCACAAGATATTCTGGGGACAAAGTGGTGAAAGTTCAATTGACAGCCATTACCTATGCTAGGTTTGGCTGGTGACCATGATTCCGAGTGGACATAACTTAGGCATATAAGGAAATATAGTTATGCATATATATGTGTGTAATGTCTAATTTTCGTGCCTCGGTATATCTGTCTTTCCGCCCCACTGTGCAAATCCTTTCTTTTTATAGTGTCCTTTGCCGCCCCGAAACTGCCTGACCAGCGCCCTAACAACTGGTTGTTCTTCTTACCGTCGGATCATTGATTGGAAGTATGCGTGTTTCCAGGTAGTTTACCCATTTAGACATCTAACGAGACCAGGCGCGTCTCGACCTGACCTGCTAATCCGTTGATGTATGAATTATTTCTTTTGTTCCCAGTGCATCACGGAAATTGAACATAAAATTCAGTCACTTTGCGCCAACTTGACCCCTGACCCTAAATGCGCCCCCGCGACCCCTCCTTCAACTAGAAAGTTTTCGGCAAACACAACTATAGATGGCGGGTCTCCGCAGGACTTCCCGCTAGCCCGCTATAACCCATTAAAGTGCCCTTAGTCTGGAAAGCCCGACTATAGCTGGGTACGAAACACCCGAAAATTTATCCCTAACTCGAAAGTAGGCAAATCGCCCCTCATTGCGTTCGCCACGCCGTGACATCTCTAAAATACCCGGAGGGTCTCCATCAGTTGCCCCGTTAACCCGGGACGGCCAACAAAAGCGCCCCCACCACCCTCGCCACTCTCTCTTTCTGTAATGATTCTAGCGCCCCTCTAACCGCTGCCATTAAGGCAGGGAAATCACCTGAATCGCCTTTCCAAGGCGAGTTCAACGATGCCCCGCGGACGTCGCTCCGTCCAACCGTTAGCGCGGGAAAGCCCGCTGAAATCCTGTATACCAATATATGTCGGAACCCAAAACTGGGTCCCGACCCGCCACTACGTCTACCCCCCTCGTGTTTGGTATCATTCGGCCCCGCTCTTCGTCCTGGGACCGAATTTCATCAAAGCCCCTCGAAAATCCCTCGGGAGTCCCTGTCCCGCTTCCCTTCCCGTGCCCCTTCCTTTCCGCCTTGCGTCCTCGTTTTCCTTTCTTTTTTCTCTCTCTCTAACCGACTTCTTTGGTCCGTTGTCGTCGCGGTGACTGTGTTGTATTTGTTGTTGTTGTTGTGGTTGCTGTGTAGTTGTGTAGTTGTTGTTGTTGTTGTTCTGCGTGTTTCTGGTGTGAACTTGAGCGACCTTTCTGTCGCTCAGGTCGCCTGTGTGTCTCATGTGTAGTATGTTTATGTGTTCATGAGTATTGTATGTATATGTGTATGAATATAGGGATATAGATATATATGTATATATAGAGTATATAAGGACATGACAAAAAACAGGACATACAGGGACAAGACGTACAAAACGACACTAAATTTGTAAGTTTTACGGACGGACTGAACATGAATGATTAGGAAGGACGGGGGGTATGTTTGGGGCCCTCCCGTGGGCTCCTGGAGTTCCTGAATGGGACGCCCGATAGCCCAACGGATACCTGCGTCCCCGACTGCGAAACAAGCTCATTCCCGCCACGCGCTCCCCTTCGGGATGTCGAAAGACGCCCTGTCGGGATATTTGAAAAGCTGTCAGATAGGAATGTTTGGGTTTATCTTATAAGCCGACATGTAAACGTGCAATGTTTGCACGTTTACCCATGGATTTGGTAGTAAAATTTGGCCCCAGATGGACTTTTAATAAGATTGAGTAGGTGATGGATGGGGAAGCTAACTCGCTAAACAGCAGAAATTTAACCTTAAATCGACGAGTTAGCTGGTGGGAATTTGATGAATGAGGACAAGAAGACCAATCTGTCCTGAAATGAGGACAGATTTCTTGCTTTACTCCAAGTATCTTGTATGGAGAAGAAGATTTAAAATTTTAAATTTGACGGGTGATCCAACCATTTTGTAGAACAGTTGGGGGGATAACGGACCATTTAGGATTAGGTAAGAGATTTGAGAGATCTGAGTGATGATCCTCGGATAAATTTCTGACATAAATTCAAAAGTAACGATGGATGAGGTCCAAGATCTCGTCGGCATTTTGGGCTAAAATTCACAGATGGTCGACCTCCGAGTATTCGGAGGGTTCAAATTTGATGTCGTCGATTTCGATTGAAGCCGACTCTCTCTAAAGGGGACCCAGGGTTTACGATAGCTGTCAAAAATAAAGTCTTGGGAATTTTTCGATTGGGCGCCCGGGTTTGGACTCGAAAAAGTGGGCGTTAAAAGATCATCACCGATTGGATGGTGACAAACTCGCTATCCTTCAACATAGCCGAAAATTTTGAGGCGACGACTACCGCGTCGACTCTTTGGATCAGTTCGACTTCGGCAGCGCGGAGTTCGGTCGACTTTACTGACCGGCTCCGACGCTTTAGCTTTATTACATGGTTTCACCTCGATTTTCGACTTTCTTGTGCTTTTGTTTTCTCGGTTTGGAATTGGATTCGTCGACTGGAGGACCCGTGTAGACATCTTCCGTCTCACGGAAGGGGACTAGCGGTTGCTGTCCCGGATCGAACTTAGTAAGTCAGGGCGACAGCCGAGAACGTGGGGGTTTATTTCCCCAGTTATGGTTGTAACAGACTGTTCATCGAAAGTCAATCATTTGTAGCACTAGTTGAGGTGTCATAGGTCGATCTCACGTCCATCAGTGGACACCCCGTTTTACATGCTGACTTGCTACACTCTCACAAGTTCCTTGACAAACCTCCTCCAGTCGAATTACGTTTTGGGCATCTTGAGCGAATGCACGGAAGGTGTTAAGTTGGGGACGCCAAGGTCGGAGTAGTTCTGATTCCCCGTGGTCGTAGGTAGGACAAATTAAAATGGACGCCTCTCCTCCATGTTTTACATGGCTTATCACTCTTGAGCTAGGACTATCGAATTTTCCTGAGCCGACCACGGTAAAATTTCCTAACGAAACCTTAGGGACTTGCTTACTTGTTTGTTTTTGATTATGGTTATGGTTTACAAATTGATAGCTTAGTGGACTGTTCGATGCTCAAGCCGCTGCTTGAGCTCGGACTGACGTTGCAGTTAGGGACGGAGGGTTAGCCTCGGTCGGGCTTTAGGAAGCCCCGAAATTTCGCTTATCAGTTTGAGTTAAGAAAATTTGGGGAATATAAAAGACTAAGCAAATTCTAAGTGATTTCAGCTTGGGCATAAGGTATTGGCACTCCGCAAGGAGCAACATTGTACTTATCATTGACGGATCTGCGGTTTAATCTTAATTTATGAGAACGAGCGTTTTGTGCACTACTAAAGGTTGAAAGAGCCTCGCGTAGAGTAGACTCGACTGCCCGAGATCCCGACCGCCCCGTACAATACAGCTTGTCAGTAAGTTGGTAAATTTACGGCGATGAATTACTTTCTGCTGAAAACACTCCAGCCCAACTATTTAAAATCACAAAGGTTCACACTAGTACCCGTACCTGATTAAGCTCGGTAGTAATATCGAGGAAGATCACTTTCCACTAAAATGAACGGACGACCTAATCGGTTGCCGTTCCCAGTTACCACCAAATGTCTGGAGGTACGCTGAGGTACCGCCATGCCCAAATAAGATCACAACACCCTCATTTCAATAAAAAGAAAAATCGCGTCCTCTCGCGAATCGTTTTGACCCCAAACCGAGCAAGTGCAAAACCCCGTTTTCTTTTTGGAGCGACTTGATCGCTGAGTTTAGGTATTTTTTCTATTTTTCTCTGGTTGTCCGTTAGGCTATGTACTATGTATGCCCCTGCTTTGATTTTTGTCGTTTTTGCCTCTCTCCCTTTTTGTCTTCCCGTTTTAAGTTTCGATCCTGCACGGAGAATTTAAGCCCGCTGCAGATTTTTCCGTATTATCCACTCGACTACCTAGTTCTGTCGAGTTTAGTTAAAATTTTAGTAATAACTCGACTGCACGATTTCGATAGTGCAGTCGAGACACTGTACAACTACAACGTGTACAGTGCAGTAAGGCTTTAGGATAAGTTAGAGATAAATAGAGAAAAGACAACGGAAGCGAAACGACCGAAAAAGGAGGAAATGCAAAGAGAAAGCAACCGACACGGAAACACCAACCCAACAAAGAGACGCCGACGCGTCCGAGAGTAAACGACCCCGTGTCCCTTCGGCCAACGAATTGATAGGTCTAGCCGGTACCGCCTAGAGCGACATTAGTCACCTAGTAGGTTGGCCAAGACGACAATTGCCAGTGTATGCGCCGACTTAGGCAGTCGAAAAGAAACTAGGGGCGACCCTTCAACGTGATCAAAACCGTGTCCTCCACAAGTAGAATGTAGTTCCGTCGCCGCTCCACCACCAAAACCAACCCCCACTGACCTAAACCGATTATCAACGAATATCGAGGACCAAGTGCAGTTCAGCTCTCGTTTGGATCACGGAATGCGTTAAGGTTAGAGTGACCTACCAACGGCACAGAACCCGCCGATATGGCGAAATATTGTGACATGCTCAATAGGGATGTTAGGTCAAATCCATAGGACTAGGAACGGAGTTACTGTGCGCCGATCGGATACGTCAATACCCCGCTCGTAGGACGACTATCACTATCATACGCTCGTTTGTACTATAGGTGATCGCTTGCTCATGACCTTGTAATGAATTGTACTATATCTGATTTGATCCATGTATCTACGCTTTCACTTGTACTGTAAACCATGTATGAATTCGTGTCCTGATTCGTGCCCCTTCGCTATTGAGTCACTTCGTACGTGCTCCGCTCCTCGGTGATAACGTTAGTACACCGTGCGCATCGTATACACTCGTGCGGCCCTAAAACGAAGTTTTCCCTTCCCTCGCACAACCACCCTCCCCGAAAAAGCGTATGACGCCGCGCGGTATTGAGAGCGAATTTCGAAGCACACCAAAACACATGACCTGAGCCCTAACAGATTTGGTTACAACTGATAGTGAGCGTCTCGGGCATAGATTTTGGCCCGGCACCGCCGGGAACGCCGTCGCTAGCGTTTGCCGCATCCCCACTTAGCAATAGACGAGGGAACTAAGGTTCGAATTCTCTGCAGGTTACCATTTTTAAATCGTATTGTCATATGTGTTGCTCCAATTTCCTATTGTTGAATGATAATGTATCAAACGGTAAATAAACTCTTGAAAATCACTGGCCGTGTCCCGTGTTGTTGAACTCTTAGCGCGATAAGGACGTCCAAACGGACGGGCCGACCCTTAGTGCCACGGATTGCGGACGCAAATACCCCAAGCCCTGACACGAGCGGTCCGCCGCCAATATTAATATAGTTGGATAGTGGCACTGCGGCGAAAGAGGTCCACAAAATTATTTAGCAGACTCACTCGTGCAATAGTCACACTCAATCCAGAGATCAAATTTATTAGGAAAACTTTATCACTCGCTACAAACGCAGTTAAGCTACCACGTTACAAAATAGATAGTCCGATGTTAAACTCTCAGGGAATGTCGGTGGTGGAGCGGTGACTGGAACTACATTCTACTTGTGGAGGACACGGTTTTGATCACGTTGAAGGGTTGCCCCTAGTTTCTTTTCGACTGCCTAAGTTGGCGCATACACTGGGATTGTTGTCTTGGCCAACCTACTAGGTGACTTTATGTCTGCTTAGGCGGTACCGGCTAGACCTATCAATTCGTTGGCCGAAGGGACACGGGGTCGTTTACTCGGACGCGTCGCGTCTTTTTGTTGGGTTGGTGTTTCCGTTGGGTCCGCTTTCTTTTTGCACTCTTCCTCCTTTTTCGGTCGTTTCGCTTCCCGTCGTCTTTTCATCAACCGATCTCTGAGCGGATCGGAAAGCCTTACTGGATTGGAGATGTTGGTAGTTGTACAGTGTCCCGACCCGCACTATCGAAATCGTGCAGTCGAGTTATTACTAAAACTTTAACTCAACTCGACAGAACTAGGTAGTCGAGTGGATAATACGGAAAAATCTGCAGCGGGCTTAAATTCTCCGTGCAGGATCGAAACTTAAAACGGGAAGACAAAAAGGGAGAGAGGCAAAAACGACAAAAATCAAAGCAGGGGCATACATAGTACATAGCCTAACGGACAACCAGAGAGAAAAATAGAAAAAATACCTAGAGTTTAGCGATCAACTACGCTCATTTTAAAAAAGAAAAGTGGGTTTTGCACTTGCTCGGTTTGGGTCAAAACGATTCGCGAGAGGACGCGATTTTTCTTTTTATTGAAATGAGGGTGTTGTGATCTTATTTGGGCATGGCGGTACCGTCAGCGTACCTCCAGACATTTGGTGGTAACTCGGGAACGGCAACCGATTAGGTCGTCCGTTCATTTTAGTGGAAAGTGATCTTCTCTTGATATTACTACCGAGCCTTAATCAGGTACGGGTACTAGTGTGAACCTTTGTGATTTTAAATAGTTGGGCTGGAGTGTTTTCAGCAGAAAGTAATTCATCGCCGTAAATTTACCAACTTACTGACAAGCTGGTATTGTACGGGGCGGTTGGGATCTCGGGCAGTCGAAAAGAAACTAGGGGCGACCCTTCAACGTGATCAAAACCGTGTCCTCCACAAAGTAGAATGTAGAACGTTCCCGTCGCCGCTCCACCACCCACATTCCCCTAGAGTTTAACATCGGACTATCTATTTTGTAACGTGGTAGCTTAACTGCGTTTGTAGCGAGTGATAAAGTTTTCCTAGAAATTTGATCTCTGGATTGAGTGTGACTATTGCACGAGTGAGTCTGCTAAATAATTTTGTGGACCTCTTTCGCCGCAGTGCCACTATCCAACTATATTAATATTGCGGTGGACCGCTTGTTTAGGGCTTGGGTATCTGTGTCCGCAATCCGTGGCATGGAAGGGTCGGCCTGTCCGTTTGGACGTCCTTATCGCGCTAAGAGTTCAACACGGAGACGGCGATGTTCAAGTTTATTTACCGTTTGATACATTATCATTCAACAATAGGAAATTGGAGCAACACATATGACAATACGATTTAAAAAATGGTAACCTGCAGAGAATTCTGAATTAGTTCCTCTTGTCTATTGCTAGTGGGATGCGGCAAACGTGAGCGACGGTGTTCCCGGCGGTGCCGGGCCAAAATCTATGCCCGAGACGCTCACTATCAGTTGTAACCAAATCTGTTAGGGCTCAGGTCATGTGTTTTGGTGTGCTTTGAATTGCTCTCAATACCGCGCGGCGTCATACGCTTTTCGGGCAGGTGGTTGTGCGAGGGAGGTTTTGTTTTAGGGCCGCACGAGTGTATACGATGCGCACGGCGTACTAACGTTATCACCGAGGAGCGGAGCACGTACGAAGTGACTCAATAGCGAAGGGGCACGAATCAGGACACGAATTCATACATGGTTTACAGTACAAGTGAAAGCGTAGATACATGGATCAAATCAGATATAGTACAATTCATTACAAGGTCATGAGCAAGCGATCACCTATAGTACAAACGAGCGTATGATAGTGATAGTCGTCCTACGAGCGGGGTTCGACTATCCTATCGCGCACAGTAACTCCGTTCCTAGTCCGATGGATTTGACCTATATTTACATTGAAGCATGCTCCGCACAACATTTCGCCATATCGGCGGGTTCTGTGCCGTTGGTAGGTCACTCTAACCTTAACGCATTCCGTGATCCAAACGAGAGCTGAACTGCACCTGGTCCTTGATATTTGTTGATAATCGGTTTAGGTCAGTGGGGGTTGGTTTTGGTGGTGGAGCGGCGACGGAAACTAACATTTGACTTGTGGAGGACACGGTTTTGATCACGTTGAAGGGTCGCCCCCTAGTTTTCGACTGCCTAGCTTTGGCGCATACACTGCAATTGTCGTCTTGGCCAACCTACTAGGTGACTTAATGTCGCTTGAGGCGGTACCGGCTAGACCTATCAATTCGTTGGCCGAAGGGGGACACGGGGTCGTTTACTCTCGGATGTGTTGGTGTCTTTTTTTGTTGGGTTGGTGTTTCCGTGTCGGCTTGCTTTCCTCTTCGCATTTCTCCTTTTTCGGTCGTTTCGCTTCCGTTGTCTTTTCTTGATTTATCTTGAACTTATCCTGTAAAGTTACTGCACTGTACACGTTGTAGTTGTACATGTCTGACTGCACTATCGAATCGTGCAGTCGAGTTATTACTAAAACTTTGCCAACGGAACTTGACAGAACTAGGTAGTCGAGTGGATAATACGAAAAATCTGCAGCGGGCTTAAATTCTCCGTGCAGGATCCAAACTTAAAACGGGAAGACAAAAAGGGAGAAAGAGGGCAAAAACGACAAAAATCAAAGCAGGGGCATACATAGTACATAGCCTAACGGACAACCAGAGAAAAATAGAAAAAATACCTAAACTCAGCGATCAAGTCGCTCCAAAAAGAAACCGGTGTTTGCACTTGTCGGTTTGGGGTTAACGATTCGCTAGAGGACGCGATTTTTCTTTCTATTGAAATGAGGGTGTTGTGATGAGGAAGCAATACGAACAAAT
>JASANE010010142.1:0-14106 GCA_030248225.1 Trileptium ribeirensis
GTGTATTTAACATACATGCTAGGCTTTGGGGTAATGCGGTGTGAATTGTCCAAAAAAATTTTAATGCAATTTTAAGTTTAATTAATTTTTTTTCAATTGCAGAACAATAATTATACTTACAAAATACGAAACAATATTGTTAAATGTTCCTACTGTATCAGTCAATGAGACCGTAAAAGTACCTCAAGGTATGCAATTTTTCACTGTTTTTCGTGATCATTAAGAGGAGATGTTTTTTAATGGAAAACCAAAGACTAGCCGAACTGAGCTCTGCTAAAAAACTTCAGCTAATTGTATATCGAAGATATGAAATATCATAACGAAATGGTAGATATTGTTTAAATGCAACGCACTTGCAGAAGTCTATGTCCCTGATCCAGATTCATTTTCCCAGACACATTGGCTGTGTGATCGTACATTATATTCCCTTTTTATATTTGTTTTACACTTTTTAATGTTGTAAGGTTATTCTCATATCTTTCGGTAATTTATATTTCTTTTGCACTGTATATACAAATTAAGGAGAAAGAGCTGAAGACAGTTGCTCATTTCCTGTCAAGATTAAGTATTATATCGGCAAATTTAAGATTAGAATTAAGTGTTCTTTGCGCTGTAAGGAAAAATGTGAGAAGAAAGACTTGAAGAACTGCTCAAGTTCACATCCTAAAGCTGAGAAGGGTATGTCAGCAGCAGGATTTAATTGTAAAGCTGAAGTGTCTCTTAGCTATGCAATACAAAAGAGAAGTTTGGAGGAGCTGCTCATTTCCTGTAAAGTTGAGGTGTATGTCGGCGGGATTTAATTGTAAAGCTGAGGTGTTCTTTTGCACTATACAAAATACGAAGAAAGACTTGAAGAACTGCTCAGTTCCTGTAAAGCTGAGGGGTATGTCGGCGGGATTTAATTGTAAAGCTGAGGTGTTCTTTGGCACTATACAAAATACGAAGAAAGACTTCAAGAACTGCTCATTTCCTGTAAAGTTGAGGTGTATGTCGGTAGGATTTGAGCAGTCAGGAAAAGAAACAAAATTAGATAAATATATATCAGATTTTAATCCCTTTTTAAGAAAAGATTGAGTATATTATGCGTCGACACAATCGTACATTGTTGGCGTATCAAAAATTTACGCTGTACAAACTTTATATGAGAAACGGTTACAAATTTTTATTTTTTCTTCAATATTGCAGTGCGGCTGGAAATTCGACTTCTAAGGGACTCAACTACAGATCACAAGAATCTAAGACGAAACAGTTCAAGAAATTTGGCCTATTTGTTAAGTAACAGAGACACGCGATGTACGATAACTTCAAATTTGACTCATCAAGTATATGCTTTATAAGTGACTCTTTATAATTTTCTAAGATACTCAGCTACAGATCACAGTCTAAGAATTTTCAATCTACACATCGAAACAGTCCAAGTATTTGGCATATTTTTTAAGTAACACAAAACACGCGATGCACGATAAAACTTCAAATTTGACTCATCAATTATATTCTTTATACTATATACTCAGCTCGGGTTAAACGTGTTTAAAAAACAACGCGCGGCCGTCATTACACAATAGCCATTGTCGAAGCTGAATAACTAGCTTATCGTAAATAAAGTTTCGTTAAGCTTTTAGTTAGTCCGAATTATAATGCGTATCTTACAGAGTTTAAAAAGTCAAGCTGGCGCCCGAAATTGAACTCTAACTGCATTGATACCACCGGATAGGTTCACAAACTAGTAACCTATCCGGGAGGTGCTGTTACAATTTTTGACAGAAACTAGTTAGGTAATGGTTAGGTAGTAAAGCTCATGTCCCGCCTTGTCATGATTCGGACCCAATAACACTGAGGGGCGGATATAAAAGGCAGGCCATGCCGTTCTCGGTATACTAAACCTAAGTCTTAGTCTTAGCCTAAACTAAGGTCCTTATATGAGACATACACTAAGCCTAAGCCTAAGTCGAGGGGCTGCGGCCCACCCCAACCCTCCGCTATAAGCTGTTTTTAATATTATAACGTAGCGCTCCTCAGGGTTATCTGGGCCATGGTTCGGAAGGAAGGAATTCATTAGCCAAGTAAACACTTCTTTGGCATTCAAGAACAGTGGTTTAAACATATAAAACTGGCCAAAGTTCGTTTAAATTATATTTTGTTGCACGAAATGGATGTATCCTTGGCGTCATTGGCATGGACAATCTGCGTAAAATTCCGTGCTTGGAACATATCAAATTATTTCTAGAAAAAATTTATATTCGAAAAAAGCTATTTGTTTCTTTGTGTTTGTAAATGTTTTATGCCTAGATTGTAATTCTCATAAACTGCTGATGCTAACGGTGATGAATTTAGTATAAAACTGAAACAGTTGACGTCGGCTATGTATTTGTTGCGTTCCATAAAAATCGATTGTCGCACGCCAGAAAGACATAATATTATAATTTATTTCATATGTGTAATTTTCACATCAAGTTGAAAAATATTTCAAAAGTGTGATTTTAAATTGATGACAGATTTCCACATGGGCAACTACACCGATTCTTATTGGACATGTCACAAACCCGCATTCCCCGTTAATGCTAAAAAAATTTGGGCCGCAAAAAATATAGGAAAACCGAAAAACATGAGGCCCGCAGTTTCACAAAGTATCAAATTTCAACAATTTTGGCGTACCGTATACTATATTGCATTATACATATATATCACAACATGCTTAAAATAGTATATATATTGAAATTTACTAAATCACTTTCTATGGCATTAGGTGTATAACTGGATTGAATTTTAATCAAATATTTACACTAATTTAATCAAATTTTGGAGACAGAATTTGTGCAAAATGTGCGATCATGGAAACACAGCTTTTTATATATATCGTAAGATTTAATTTATGTTTGTGCCTTAAAACAGATATGTTATATATCATAGCTAAGCTTTGACGGTTTGAACTTTGACTTGATAAAATATAGGAAAACCGAAAAACATGAGCCCCGCAATTTCAACAATTTTGGCGTACCGTATACTATATTGCATTATACATATATATCATAACATGCTTAAAATAGTATATATATTGAAATTTACTAAATCACTTTCTATGGCATTAGGTGTATAACTCCAATGAAGAGATATAAATGCATGCTGTTACGCTGTTAAAAACTGTTAAAATTAAAATTAGATTCCGATCTTCCGATACCATCACAGGGCGACATCGAACAAAACCCCGGGTGCGACCCTTGTAATAGTTCCTTTCGGGAAGGTGTCTGTAAGCTAAAACGAATGAACAGTCGTTATAAAATAAGTGGTATTTACTTTCGTACATGTATATACGAATGGTTCCACATTAGGTCCTGAGGTTTTGAATTCTTTTTTGGTAGTTGTAATCTCACGCATATTAAAGACTTCAAGCTGTTGGGTGCAGTATATAATATCGTTATTTAAATCAGATACTCTATTGTGAAAAGCCTATACCCGGCCCTGTATACTTGAACTGCTTAAAATTTATAATTTTTCAATATTTTTTATGAAATCATATAAAGAGTATATAAATATATATAGATATGTGTAGATGTAGCAATCTATGTTTTGTATTAATTTTTAGCAAATTTGCCAACAAAATTCATGTGCATTTCTTGTCTACTTAGTTTTAAGCAGATTACGTCAAATATTTCCGTTTACCAAAACTATTTTTGATGCATTATTTTGCAGTTCTCGCTAAATCAAGTCTATTTATAATGCTTGAGTAAACTTAAGGTGACCCCAACCAACCATCCTTATGTGTAACTTTGCATAAAAATTGTTACAGAACGCTTTTTGGTCCCTTGAAATTCTGCTCAAACTGTTCGCAAACACACTTTTGTGCTATTAAAATCTAGCCGTTTTGTGTTCGCGAAAATTCTAGTAAAATTACCCAAATTTTTAACAATTATAATTTGTCGAATTTGAATTTAACCGGTTTGTTCGCGAATGCCAAGAGTTTAGCTATAGGATGAATTTGTTTGTCACGTCACTTTTGCATTGAATTTGTTCGCGAACACTTAATAAATTCAAATTTAATTGATTAGGAATTAGGGAACTGATTTGTTGCAAACTGAAAACGCCGTAATTCTGTGCAAATAATTTTTGACAGTATGATTTGATTTTGCAAATTTTCAGTTAGCGAAAAACCGAATAAAATTCGTCGTTTGCCATTTGATATCGGTTATTACAAAATCGGAAGGTCGGTGGGCTCTGTTTAAGTTTACCCACGCATAATACTATAGTCAAAGAAGCACAGAACCTAGCTAATGTATCTTTTTGTGACACAACCAAATTCAAGGTGTGGTTTGTAAGCTATAATGCGGGTTGTAGACTATTTCGATACACTAAGATTCAGCCTGAACTATAGCCTAATAACATTTAGTTTAAGATCTACTTTCACACATGTTTTGCACATCAAGTCTATGTGCATGCAGATTCGAAATCTACTGTGGTTGTGAATTTATTTGTCATTTCTGCTGCAGAAGATGCACGCGCTGATTTCCATAGCTTGACCCGTTCAGTGCCAGATAAATTGCCATCAATAACATTTGTTCTACTTCCTACCACGAGTAGATATCTTTACCGACGGGAATCAATTTTGGTCATTCTAACTTCATTTCTGCTGCAGGAGATGCACGCGCTGATTTCCATAGCTTGACCCGTTCAGTGCCAGATAAATTGCCATCAATAACATTTGTTCTACTTCCTACCACGAGTAGATATCTTTACCGACGGGAATCAATTTTGGTCATTCTAACTTCATTTCTGCTGCAGGAGATGCACGCGCTGATTTCCATAGCTTGACCCGTTCAGTGCCAGATAAATTGCCATCAATAACATTTGTTCTACTTCCTACCACGAGTAGATATCTTTACCGACGGGAATCAATTTTGGTCATTCTAACTTGACAACACTACCAACCTTTCCTAAAATTATTTGGTTTCATAATATGGTCCCTGGACGAATAGTCAAAGGCTTATATTTTTGTATCGCTCGATATATGATCATATTTCTTTCCCTTTATGGCATCGCCACAACTACAGTACTACTTCACTAACGAGACTGCATTAGAACAGGTCTTACACAGCACATATTTATTCTATAATTATCAATACCGTCGATACTATATAACAATAATTGAGATAAAGAAACCATCTATAATATTACTTGTCAGTTTAACTTATTTATTCATCATTCAAAATGCATTGTAGTAAAATAATCCATACCATAACTATCACACACACCTGTTAGGTATAACACATTCCATGTAATCAGAACACTGTACAAACATTTAGTGTAGCATAATACATTCTATTATGGTTTATTTTGTATGTTGCTATAGAAATGACATTATATCTTAACTCCATATTCCCTGTGTCAGAATATATGTTATATAATTATATTATGGTAATAATACAGTGTGTAACTAGCGTATAAAGAGAAGAATTATAATAGCCAAACAGTGATGATCATGCGATCAAGATCTTGTGATCATGAAATTATCAATATGATGTTATAAGTGTTATTTGAGCATTATGCTTCTTTATTATACATGGTAGATTGTCCACCACCGGGTCCGATAATCATAATGGTCATAGTTATAATGAGTTTATTAAGTTGCTATAACGATCAGTACTCTAACTATACCTAAACATTTTACCTGTCAGTTACAGTCACAATATATATTTTTTTAATTAATGGTACAGTAATACAGTAATGCATGTAAGAAGCGACCAACTATAACAACCAAATAGTGAGCGCTTTTGTGATCATCAAATTACCAACACACTAATAAATAAGTGCATTATGTACACACGTGCATTATGCATGATTATATATTATGCATGATAGATAGTATACAATAGTCCAGAGTTCTCTCGAGAATCATAATGCATCACTATTGTCAAGCTTTAAAATCAACCTATCTTCGTGCCTGGCTGCCTTACATTCTGCTCAAAAGCTTTGGAACTATTAACGTCAGTCAGAGCCGAACACTAAACCAACCAACAATTTTATTATAACTGCAGAGCTACAGGCCTCACAACGGACGGGATATCACGACGGTATTGGGTTTCTTTTAGAGGCCAACTCAGAGGTTAGGCTTTGAAGGTTTACTGTAGCTCACACTGACTTGCTACGCTACCTCGTTGGTTAGTAGTTGTTTTGACGCTCGAAAGCTTCAGCAGCAGCAGCAGCAGCAGTTCGCTTCGTTTGATTCTCATTCGCCACTCATTATTATTATTTGTCTCTATTGTTGCCGACGAAGTACACATGGGTTGTCAGCAGTTGCGGCATTTGCTTTTAGCAGTTCGGTACCTATTATACATTTCTAACTAACTATACCGCCACCGTTCGAGCGTAATATTTTGTTCGCGCTCTCTGGTGTTCGCATACAGAGACCGATTTTTTACTTTGTGATATAAAACTTTTGTCACATGTAACTTAATATACTCAGGTTATTATGAGAACAGAGTTGTGTGGTGAAGGCGGTGTAATTTGTGTGGTCGAAGCACATGGGTTGTGAGCAGAAGCAGATATAGCATTTGCTTTTAGCCGATCAGTATGTGTATATCTTTAACGAAACGCATTCCAACAGTAATATTTTCGTTTCGTTGTTAGCGTTTCCCATGAAGCGAGCGGTTTTTTTGCGTTTGATATTAATAAAAGTTTTGCCTCATATCGTGGCTGTCGTACTTGGTGTCTTTGGAAAAGATAGTTGTGGTGAAGATGGTTAAATTCTTGTGCTAATTTTTTGCTGGTTTTTGCTGGTTTACTGTAGAAGGAATTTGAAGAATTTCTGACGCGGCGACGCTTAGATCATTTTGCCAAATTATTTTTATTCTGAAAAATGGTTCTGTCCCATATTTTGTGCCCACATATATTATAAATCCAAAAACAGCTGTTGTACATTGTGTAGTCATGTTCCCTTAGTATTTACAAAATCTTTATGCATTTTCTTACAATATATATATATACCTACCTTATTAATTATTTCTGTAACCTTATTCGATTTAAATCACATTTAAAGTGTACCTGGAGTAAATGACAAAGTTGGCATATAATTATAAAATAATTAAAATAGGCCAACAAACAGAGACCCCAGTAACTTTGACGGGCAACAAATTTAATCGTTAAAAAGCAACATTTTGGCATGGAAATTCAGGATTGGCAATAACCGACTGCTCAGTCAAACCCTGAGACTGCTAAAAAAGCAACATTTTGGCATGGAAATTCAGGATTGGCAATAACCGACTGCTCAGTCAAACCCTGAGACTGCTAAAAAAGCAACAGTTTGGCATGGAAATTCAGGATTGGCAATAACCGACTGCTCAGTCAAACCCTGAGACTGCTAAAAAAGCAACATTTTGGCATGGAAATCAGGATTGGCAATAACCGACTGCTCAGTCAAACCCTGAGACTGCTAAAAAAGCAACAGTTTGGCATGGAAATTCAGGATTGGCAATACCCGACTGCTCAGTCAAACCCTGAGACTGCTAAAAAAGCAACATTTTGGCATGGAAATCAGGATTGGCAATAACCGACTGCTCAGTCAAACCCTGAGACTGCTAAAAAAGCAACAGTTTGGCATGGAAATTCAGGATTGGCAATACCCGACTGCTCAGTCAAACCCTGAGACTGCTAAAAAAGCAACATTTTGGCATGGAAATCAGGATTGGCAATAACCGACTGCTCAGTCAAACCCTGAGACTGCTAAAAAAGCAACAGTTTGGCATGGAAATTCAGGATTGGCAATACCCGACTGCTCAGTCAAACCCTGAGACTGCTAAAAAAGCAACAGTTTGGCATGGAGATTCAGGATTGGCAATACCCGACTGCTCCGTCAAACCCTGAGACTGCTTATATCAACATCGGCAGGGTCTGAATTTTATTTGTGCTCCTCGAGGCTACTTTGTCTGGGAATGTTTTCTCTGACCTAGAGATACTAGATTCCATATTATAGTGAATAATTTTCTGTTAAATAAAAATATATTGCGATAAGATACAAAACAATGTTGGGAAATTAAAAGGACAGTCCCACCAAAACAACGTTATAATTATATAACTATATGTGGCTATATATAAAGAATTTTTTGATGTTAACAAATACGTAGTTTTTTTACGATACATCAAACGAAGCAGCGTTTATTATAAATTGATTTTGGATACACTTCGAAGCAGTTTTTACCGTTAGCAATAATTTTCCATAACTTGTTACTAATCACAATACTATTTAATAATGGAAAATTATCTTATTTAAATAATTTGTGAAAATAGTATAGTATGACGATGTTTTTATTGTTTCAAAAGTGAGAAGCAGACTTTGGTCACTGCTTTATCAATGGTAATATCCGTTTGTAACATACTACACAAATTTTAAACATATGCTGAAATTGTCAACAAACAGCCGTAGGAGTGGTTTACCGGTCTTTCAAATATTTGTGTTCACGGTTGTACAGCTCGGTTACTCTTACTCGCTTAAACTCGTAATAAACGTGTAAGAAAATCTCTGAACTCACGCTGTAAGTTTTGCGAAAGCTTTTTAAAAAAGCGGTTAGTCTGAAACCTGAGTTATAGCTAAAATCTTATTTATATAGTATTCACATGTAATGAGAATATTTTCGCGGTATATCCTGTGTGGACTTCGGACTTAAGTCAATGAAGAGATATCAAATCGTTGTTTCCCAAATCAAACGTACGATTTAAAGCGAGGCCTGGATTATTTTTGGTCGTATTACGGTATGCAATTCATGCACGTACCTCTCTGTGAATCATGTATAACAGTCATTGATGAGCTAAAAGCGGTTATGTCCACGTTCCAATTTCAATTACCGCTAGCATAAAATTATTAAAATAATGTATATATGTAAAAAATCTTAAATTAATGCTACCGACCCAACGATTTCAGCACATCATCCAGTAACGATTTTGAAACGGCTCGTTTGAAAAGATACACCCTCTACTACATTTGCTGAATCGATACATCAATATTATACACTCTTTGTGTAATGGCGGGACTAAATGGTTTTAAGCTCACGACGCATCGGAAAACGTTCCGTAATTAGTGGAAAACTATTGGTTCCAGGGAAGCATTTAGTTAGCATCACATGACTAAATCCACTGTCAGTTTAGCTCCACTGTTAGTCTGTCTATAACTTTTAACCGAACTGTTCATATTCTCATATAGCATTTGTATTGCATAGGAGGACAATTTGCGATACCCACGCTACGATTAGCATTTGACTCATTCATTCACATCGCGTACCACAGCTTATTGTATTTATTTTAGCTCCATTGTTATTGCTGTTTTGGTACTAATTGCATGTAATCAGCTGATAGCTGTATAGTAAAGCAGCTAATTGCATTGCAGCAACAAAAAACTTCGTTATATATTCGGATTATTGCAGTACGTAATACTATTGCAGAGTGTTGCCTGGCAACATAATGATTGATGATCAGTTTGCATTAAACAATCATAGAACCTTTTGGTTAATATTTAGAGTAAATTGTTGTCATTACACGATAATTACCTTAGAATTGAGTACAGCAGCTGCAGATGTTGTTGTTTGAGGTCGGTTAGAAATTTAACAAGATTTTAATGTGAACTACAATGTATTTATAAAAATTTACTTTTTATTTCATTTATTTATTTATATTTTCATTCCTTTATTTAATTAATTTGTGTGCCTGATAAATCTTTATATATATATTGAAGTTGGGACTACATACGTAATTATTGAACTCTGCAGCCGCGGAAGCGCTCTCTTGCCTATTGTGATGCGGAGGTCCCGAAAAATTAATTATGTCGATACTAAAACCCCATATTACATTCAAGTACATCGTTAAGTCAGATTGATCATTTCTACTCTTATGCTATCACAAAAACTGACTGTTGTAAACAAAAACTCAACTATTTTATGTAACCTGTTTTTGACCAAGCCAAAATGTTTTTGTGCAAGTTGGATGAATTGACATAACTGAAAAAACCGATTGAAAATTGATCTTTGGAAGTTATATATATGTTTATTTTCACTCAGGCGGATAGTTGACATAATTCTTGCATGCTCACGGTGGGGACAGGTTGATTGCCCAGCCTTTGGTTCGGTCCCACATTCCTCATGTTTTCGCCGATTCTTCGTCACGCCTTCCCCGCTTGAGGGCAGCCAGATCTCCACGTGAGGGTTCTGCAAAATTTTGGCAAAATCAGGCAAAAATCCAGAAAAAAGGGACAAAAATCGAGCGAAATTGGGATAAATAGTGAAAAAATTGGTAAAAGTTACTGGAAACATTGGTAAAATGAGTGCCAAAAACTTTGAAATTTTGAGTTCCCTAAAATTTTAAAAACGCCGACGACCTCGCCCCGCCGACAGCCTGACCCCACTGAACCCCCACGTCGCACCACCTATCTTCTCCAATCAGTTTGGAGCTCGCAAATTTAAGATGTTGCTTTAGGCCACGGATAATTTAACGCTAGACCAGACCTGATCTAAGGCCAATTTTTCGCAGAAATAGCACTTTACAAAGTATACATTGTACCTATCGTTCTCACGTTGTATAATACAACCTGGTTATCAATCACCTGGCCAGGCATTCTATGTTAAACAATTCCAGTAACTATTAAATAATGAAGTTTAACGTGCTGATTCTATTATGCCTATAGCTAGCAACTGGTCTACACAGTATACAGTAACAAAAAGCTTTATGAACGAAAATATATACAATAGGTCCGAACGGGATCGGGATCCATGTTAATCAATGGGCTAGATGGTAATCATAACGTGAATATGTCAAATCGTCTATGTAACAATAAAAATACTGCATAAATATTCTGACAGCGCGCGAAGTATGTGCAGCTGTCTGAAGCTACTGACAACAGGGATGATTTAAAAATTACTAATATTTCATAAAAATCAGCGACGCAAGTGAATACAGATAGAGTTATTAAATGAAGGGTTTTGGCTTGATCCAATAACACTGCCAGACTAGTTATGACAAATTAAAAGTGCTTCAAGGAGCTAAGTGTATCAAAGACTCATTAATATAATACATTATTTAGCGCGGTGAATTATTCATGCAAATTTATATGATCACATATATCAGCTGGAAAACAGATGTTTTCTAACTTGACGATACCTATGGGTCCAAATACTCTTATTTTTTTTTTAATTTTACATATTAAATGTTAGAACAACTCATTTCATGTAAAGGAAATCGTAAGCATAATCGTATATTTAACTAATTCCCAAATTATTTTTCTTTGTTGACAGTTGGCTAATTTCAAGATTATAATGTACCGGATAACGTTTTGTTTTTGTCTTATACAATACCTAAATAATTGGTTAACTCAAATTAGTCCAGTCTCAATTTATGACCTGCTAACTAGTGGCTATGCTGTTTGAGATTGGAAAACTGCTGTTCATTGGGGAAGTTCGGAGGTAACCTACGATAAAACATTATAAATAATAATATCCACAGGGTTTTGCAAACAAAATCTGTGTCAAATATTTATAGCATTGTTTTATCCGTCCGTCGAACGTGCGAATATCAACAATGATTTATTGATAGCGTAGGGCGTATATCTACAAGGGTGCAACAAGATATATACCTACCTTCCATTTTTCTGTGAGCCCTTTCTACTTTTGATTAGCGTACTGCTAATAGGCATATATAAGCGTTAACTATTCGCTCGAAGGTCTCAAATAAACGTCGGCTGCCTACAGTTATTCGTCTTTTGACCAACCATGCGATATTCTATTTACGTCAAATTTTATTTTTAATTTTCGAAGTTGATATAAGTGTAGCGTTTGAGATGTCTTGAATGCTAGATAAAATTATGTATATATTTTAAATATTTCAGTGTAAATTTATAAACAATTATTTTAATCTCAATTTAGCCAAAATATTAATCAATACGAAATACTGTTGGAAAACATAAAACTTTGAACTTTTTCTCTAGAACTAAACTTTGTTCTATCACTGCCGTGTGGTGGTTATGAGACGGATAACTGTAGGCAGCCAACCTGTTTGTTAAAATATTTTCAAGCGAATAGTTAACGCTTATATATGCCTATTCACAGTACGCTAATGCGGAAAATTGGAGGGGCTCAGAAAAATGGAAGGTAAGTATATCTTGTTGCACTACTTGTAGATATACGCCCTACCTATCAATAAATAATTATTGGATTTTGTTGGCCGGACGGATAAAACGATATTATAAATATTTTTTGAGCACATTTTTGTTTGTCTATATAATGTTTTATAGTAGGTACAAACTTCTAGGCAGTTTTGATACAAACAGCATAGCCACTAGTTATACACAGGTCATAAAAATAAACTCAAACTAGTTTGAGTTAACCAATTATTTAGGTATTGTATAAGACAAAAACAAAACGTTATCCGGTACATTATAATCTTGAAATTAGCCAACTGTCAACAAAGAAAAATAATTTGGGAATTAGTTAAATATACGATTATACTACGTTCTTTTACATGAAAATGTGTTCTAACATTTAATATGTAAAATTAAAAAAAAATAAATTATTTGGACCCATAGTATCGTCAAGTTAAAAACATCTGTTAGCTAGGTATATGGGTAGTATAATTTACATGATAACCACGCTAAATAATGTATTATATTAATGAGTCTTTTAATACACTTAGGTCCCTTGAAGTTTTTAATTTGTCATAACATCTGGCATATTTTTATTGGGACCAAAACCTTCAAGCTCTATCTGTATTCACTTGCGTCGCTGATTTTTTTTATGAAATATTAGTAATTTTTAAATCATCCCTGTCACTTCGAGACGGCTGCACATACTTCGCGCTGTAGATATTTATGCAGTATTTTTATTGTTACATAGACGATTTCGCGTCTCACGTTATGATTACCATCTAGCCCATTGATTAACATGGATCCCGATCCGGTTCGGACCTATTGTATATATTTTCGTTCATAAAGCTTTTTGTTACTGTATATTGCTGCAGTAGGCATAATATAAAATCAGCACGTTAAACCATTATTTAATAGTTTACTGGAATTGTTTAACATAGAATGCCTGGCCAGGTGATTGATAACCAGGTTGTATTATACAACGTGAGAACAATAGGTACAATGTATATTTATTAAATACTATTATACAAAAATTGGCCTAAGAATACAGTATAATTTAGCGTTAAATTATCCGTGGCCTAAAGCAATATCTTAAATTTGCGAGCTCAAACTGATTGGAGAAGATAAGTGGTGCGACGTGGGGGTCCAGTGGGGTACTGTACGGTAACAACGTTCACGTTTTTAAAATTTTAGGGGAACTCAAAATTTCGACACTAATTTTGGATGTTTCCAGTAACTTTTCCCAATTTTTTTCACTATTTTATCCCAATTTCGCTCGATTTTTGTCCCTTTTTCTGGATTTTTGCTGCGATTTGCCGAAATTTGCGGGACCCCTCTCACGTGGAGTCTGGCTGTCCAAGACGGGAAGGCGTGACGAGAGAATCGGCGAAAAGACGTGAGGAATGTGAGACCCAAACCGAAGGCTGGGCGATTGGCAGCAGTGAGCGTACAATTCGAGAACTGTGCCGCCTGAGTGAAAATAAACATATATATAACTTTCCAATTTTCAATCGGTTAGGGTATGCTGATTCGTCCAACTTGCACAAAAACATTTCAGCTAATTCAAAAAACAGGTTATAAAAAATAAGTTGGGGTTTTTTGTTACGACATCAGTTTTTGTGAGAGCATAAGGAGTCAAAATGATCAATCTGACTTAACGATGTACTTGAATGTAATATGGGGTTTTTTAGTATCGACATAATTTGATTTTTCGGACCTCCGTCACAATCGGCAAGCGCTTTCAGCTGCAGGAGTACATTATGTAGTCCTGTATATATATAAAGATTTATCAGCACACAAAGTAAGGGATGAAAATATAAATAAATAAAATGAAAATAAAAGTTAATTTTTTATAAAATCAGTTGTAGTTCACATTAAAATCTTGTTAAATTTCTAACGTTAAAATTCAAACAACAACATCTGCCACTGTGTACTCTCAATTCTAAGGTAATTATGGTGTGATGACAATTTCTAAATATTAACCAAGGAGCAATACT
>JASANE010010143.1:0-17355 GCA_030248225.1 Trileptium ribeirensis
TTCATCTCAGTTGTAGTCAACAAATCCGAGACGTTTGCTGCGTGCCATTTTTGCCTGGCATGCAGACTCCAGCGGTCGGATCTGAAAAGGATTTTATGACTAACAGATACGTACAGTGCAGTGCAATTAAAGCTTTAATACACATTCTGACAGGTGAAATCAATGTCACAGCATGACGGCTGTGGCAAAAAATGAACATAAAGATATTAGTTTTTGTATAAGGAATAAATAATATGATAATATTATGATAATGAACATAATAATAAATAATATGAACATAAAGATATTAGTTGTTATATTGCTTTCAGCGTTAAGATGGCTGTTCAACAATTTCACGGAACATGACTAGATATGTTGACTCGTTGGGATTCGTTTTAGTTGATCATAAAAATATTTGTTTTGGGTGCGACTGTGGATAAACAGATTTTGGTTGCGTTGGAAGGCATGTATGTGGCAAATACCGTGGCAACAGTATTGGGAGAACGGGAAATGTACAAATTGTAATGTATATCTTCGAGATATCGATCAGTGTACAGTACGTAGAGTACTGAAACAAAGCTTTCGCAAGCCGTTTGCCATTTAGCCAAAAATTGACTGTTCATTTGTGTACCTGTTTGACAAATTTTTCGTGAGCGATTTGATTTTATGTAGCTGTATCTATGTTCAGTACCCGCCAAAAATGTCTGTCACTCGGTCGAAATAAATTTGTTTTAAAAATAAAATTTACTATTTAAATAGTTTAAAAATCTCGAGCGAGCTATTCTGTGGCGGATCGCTCGAGACTAGTTTGAACTCGCTCGCTCGAAATAAGAGTGTAATTTCTGACGCGTACTGTACTAATAAGCGTTGGATTTTTCCGGGAAAAAGTGGGACCGGAAAAAACCGGTTTTTTCCGGAAAAGTCAAATTTTGCTGTTAGTTTTTTTTACTTGTTAATCTGTTATGAAAATAGCAGGAAACACAGTTTTGTGCGAAATTGAATCTTGTTGTTGATTGTCAATGCCTTAATTACTGAAAAAGGTCTACACCGGCAATGATGTGACATGGAATTTGCAATTTATGTCTACGATCCAACTGTCGATCTATTTAGTATATTACCCGTCGTGGTAAAAATGCCATACATGCGCGCAGGTATCTATCACAGGTAAACAGACTGGTGCGTGGAGTGGGATGGTGGTAGATAATCACCAAGGGGTATAATCCCTAGGTTTTTGGTTTTCTTGGAGGGGGCTGACTTTATCGGTAACCAACGCCCGTTCCATATTCACCAGTGGGCATGTGTACTTGGCCTGTGTCTGCCTAGTTTACTGCTTTCATATGCTCGATACAAATCCCATGGCTATATTCAATACCGCGCCTAATTTAAATTTGCCATCGGACAAATGTTTCTGATGCGATGAAGGAAACAAGCTATGCTTATACTGAGATTATATATTTAGTCGATGCTTGGAAGATAAGTGTTAAACCATTTCTACCATAATCATAATCATGAAATGTAAAGGCTGCTTAAATGAATGTAAATAATGCGCGTGGCCGTAATATTTTGTTGCATAAAGGTTTTCCAAATATTTTCGGCTCCAGAATCCTGAAATAGTTTTTCCCCATTTTTTCGTGGGGGGGGTAGGAAAACACTTTTCCGGTGCCCAACCCCTGCTACTAATTCCGTCGGAGTTAGCATTGTCAAGTGTAAACGCCGGTTTAGCGTTACTTGCCGTTGGTCTTTCGTGCACTAATTTCGTTGAAATACATTTCTGTATTAAACCAGCAGCCTTGCAAGAAAAGAAGAGCTCATTTTACACAAAGTATAATTTTTCTTGTTAATGACTATTACGTTAAATGCAACATGCCCGTCGCTACCTCCAATGACAGGTTTATTGCAAAGCTGTTAGATTTTTCCGGATGTATTTTTTTATTCTTGGTTAATTTTCAAAAAGTAGTTGGAAAGTCATGCTCCGATGCGCTTCTGTATTTGTAGTTGTCCGATTATATTTTCCTAATACATACCTAGTAGTTATAAAGTTCTTCAAGTTTACACTGCGGACTGCCGTTTACCGCTGCAATTGGTCCATGTCTTTGGCATAAATTTAAAATCCTGCATCACCGCTCTGGTGCCAGTATTAGGATTCGTTCGGTAAGTGCGTCGTGCAAGCTATGCGAAAAATAGGAAATATTTTGAGTAAATTGTTTTCCAAAGACCATTTTTATGAAATAAAGCATTGCTATCCAGCGCTAGCGTGCTGTTGCCCATACGTTGAGGACTATTATTGTCGCAGCGTTTCCAAAATTAATAACGCAGTCATTATATATATGTGCGTCAGCTTCGCACAAGAGGCGCTGGGGAACCATTATACAAAAATCATTCGGGTGCCGCTCTTGTAGGTACGTTAGCCGTAATTCATGCAGTAACTGTTGCTCGGCTGCAAACCTCGCACAGCGAACGAACGAAAACGCATAATTAATACACGTTAAACACTTTACGTAGCACATGCATGAATCGTTTAAGGTGCAGCTGTGAGTCTTGGCTGTGTTTTAAACGAGTTTATTAGCTATCCGTTATTGCTAATGCATTGTACTGGCTCGACAATAATTATAAGTAACACTAAAGCCAACGGTCCCAGCGAAGCATTTTTGCGTTGCTATAGTGCATATGCAATTCTTGTAAATATTATTGTTATTGCTTTTCATTGGCGTTGTTGCTTTACCGTAATAAATTTGTTGATTTGCATATGTGTTTGTCGCCCTGAATTAGTGCTAACGAGCTGCTACGTGAGCTATGTCGGTTTGTCTCCCCGCCTTAAATTTAGATTTTGCTCTCAATTGTATCAGTATGTGAGATTATATAGAACTCTTTTTAATGTGTTATGTATATATTGGGAAACTTTTGTAGTGCAATCTTGCTATAGTCTGCCTGGGCGTAGGCTTGAGCAATTTATCTGTATATTGTCCCCGTACAACACATTTGAGTAAATTTTCATAAGAGAAGTAGGGGTTTTGTTATTGGATAGTCCACTGTACAAGCTTTTTTTGATCCGTTGAGAGAGTCGCTTTTTTTTACCCGCTTGACTGTTTATCTTGTCAGCTCTACGCAACACTAATTTTCCCCTTTTGAAGTCTATCAATTGCCAACGTGTTTGCAACAAGAAATGTTGGTAGAAATAAAAAATCCTTTGTCTTTTTGCCAAAGATAGGCATTACCAAAATCTTGGCCGGTGGTAGGAAAACCGAGATATGTTTGAGAATGGATATGGATTTATCCGTTGTCTTTTCGGAAAACTGAGCCTTTTGGAAAATCTGTTTTTTGCGTCTTTTGATAGAGTGTTCTTTCGGAAAAACAGCCTTTTGGAAAATTGTGTTTTGCATCTTTTGATCATTGGAACTATAATAACATCATGGATTTTAATTAAAGTGGTCCAGTACCAAAACGTTTCTCTTAAGCCTTTCCTGCATTATGTTGCCCTGCGGCAACGAGGATTTATAGGACGATCACTCAACTTTCTGCCTGCATATCTTTAAATGTTTCGTAATATTGATTGAAAGCAACATATTCAGAAATGTGTTGTTCTGTAAATAGATTCGTCCTTTAGCTTTATCTGCGTTTACGGTAAAATATTACTTTATTCGTTAAGGATGTTGCTGGATAACTTCCGCAGGTGGTTAAAAAGACAAGTATCGCATTAAGCATAAACAACGATTTTTTAGATTTAATGTGGACGCAATTTGCCGGTTTGAATTATTTTCTGTAGTTATAGCTTATTAATTTTACTTTTTCACGACATATAACAGAAATGTGGCTGTTTATATTTTTGATACTAAAGTAGCAATTTTGTAGTCTTGCAATATATATAGTGATATTCCTCAAAATTCCTTGTGCAGTTGTATTCAGATTGCCAGAAGTGTAAAATTTTACAAAGATGGTGACTGGTTCGTGCTTTTTGGCACGATTAAAATATCGACGAATCAGAATATGACGATATAGATGCGGATTCGAATTGTCTTTAAACGATGGTGTGAATATTGTTTATGGGAACTATAGCAACTGTTGCCTAAGTCCAGAAACAGAACAAGTTAGTAGTAAAAGAGTTTGCGATCTATATTTTTACTTGTCTAATTGCGATTCACTTCCAGTAACAGTTAAAATTATAACACAATAGACGAAAATTCACTGAGTATGTGGTCTATTCCAACTGTGCTGTGCAGCATGAGCAATTAATATGTTTATGACACAAGTTTCTTTAGTCCTAAATGAAGCTACATAAGCCACAGTATCATTGTTTTAACTGTGCGAACCATACCAGCCATTTGTGTTCTTTGTTCCATGGATGTTGAATAGCGACTTGCTCAAAATGGTCACTGCACAGTGAACAAGCGTGTACCTGCATGATTTTCACTGTTTGGTCTTTGTCCCAAGATAAATGTCCGGTCATGTGTTTCTCCGTTTGTGAAAATGGTCTTGATGAACAACTAATATGACAGTATAGATATTGGTTATAGTTTATATAAATATCTGATTTGCAATGCAGGTGATAAGGGACTTTTCTCAAACAACTGGTGCAGTTCTGTTAGGGCTGCTGTTGTAGATTATACCCTGACCATTTCAATGCTGTACTTTACAGTACTTTCAGGAAGCAGGTGGACAAGTAGACGTTCACTATGGGTGGAAGTAGCAGGTGCCGGAGCCTCGGTCAAAAAGCGCAACCCGCTAGCTTTCAAACGACCTGTTTCGATGGTGCAATCGTTCAGTTGCGCAGCGTCTAGAGCATTTTCGCGGTCCTCCTTTTAGAGCCACCGACTACAGAAAATTAACCAAGTTGCGCCTTTTGTTGGATCCTCATTTTAATCGCCGCCACAGGTATGCCAACTTTCAGATTGCTACTGGTAGTTACTAGCTAGAATAGCGTTAATAGCTAACTATGTGTCTCGTTTAGAAGAAATAAAGCAATATTTTCATATTTATGATAACGTTGAACTTGAAGCATCTAGTTGACGATCCAGCCCGTGACAAGTTTTTAAATTTTTCGAATGTTGCTTGATAAATTGCGTGAATCTGTGTATAAAAGTAAAAGCACCTACCGAGAGAAATGCTTTTCAATGTCTGTAATCACTTTAAACAAAATTTCCTAAGAAGTTGATACTTGGTATGGCTTCAAGTTTATGTTTACTGTCATAGTATCGGGAAATTGCATAAGTTTTCTTGCAATACAACTGAAATACCGGTACTCCGCCTAGTTTTTGTGGCTTCGTATGGCATTAGTGGAAATATAATGTTAAAGATTTACCGGCCGTTATTTAAAAATTATAAGTTTAAAGTGTATTTTGATATTTTTTACATCCCTAGAGCTAGTAACAAGCCTTTTAACGTAGAAGAGTGTGCTATATTTGGAAACAGCTAACATATATTCGTCAGAGGGGTTTTATGTGTTGCTTCAGCGAGAGATACCAAATTACCAAAAGTGGCGTCGTTAGTAGTTGGTCATATGTGGATTCTAATCTTTGCTTGTTTAGTGGAGTGCAACGGTTTTATGCAGCTTGTGCCAATTCACAACGTAGAGCAAAAAGTCCACTGAAGCGATGAGATGCAGAGGAGAGACGACATGTTAAGGTTTAAGCACCTATTCTTGTACTCGAAATGGGTGGTGTTGATTTGCCTAACATGTAGCCGCCCTATATGGATTGATCACAGAAGAACATATACCATAATGGGGATTGCGTATTGGTGCCGCAACACTGCAGTATCGAATAGATAGCTACTTTTCAGACGTCACTTTCCACACCGGTGAACCAATCTATCTGCATTGACGCTGTTTAGCCATGATGGAATTTTAGTGTTTCTGTAAAAGCGTTGCCAACATTATGAAACCCAACGCCTACGGGTTATCCTTGTACTTGTATTATTTCTGTATCTGTAGACTGAATATTTCGCTATATTACTTAGCTAGTATATCAATTACCGCACAGGCTGAATTTGGCTTTTATACCGCTCCGCTTGACACGCCTCCTTCCTCGTAAAAGCCCAAACCCGTTAAACTGTAAACGAAATCAAAGCTTCACCTCTAACACTGGGGAAGCTTCGACCACGAACGAGAAAGCCAACAACAAGCGCCACTTTTCACAATAAATTCGAAACTAAAAAGACATAGGTAATTCACATTCCTGTATCGCAAAAAACAGGCTGCTTCTGCTGCATTTCAAAACAAACGTAATCAAAAACACCGCCTGAAAGCCATATTCAAATTCAAGTCAACTCAGACAATACAAACGCGAGAAAAGATTATATTACAAAGCAAAACGATGTTAAAGTAGATGCCGAATAGCGTTGGTAAATATATATGTCAAGTGAAGTAATGACACGCCAAAGACCGAAAAAAACCTGACGCCGTACATACTTGTCAAAATCATTTTGAGATGACATACACAATCAGAAGCTATTAAAGCATGCCGCCAGAAAAAAAAGCGTTGAACCATTTACTTCAAAATCAGGTCTTGTTGAACTATCCTCCGATCGTTTATTATTATATTTTCTTTGGTTTTTTCAAATTGAAGATAATAAATTTTAAGAAAAAACTTTTTAACTTTAAAAAATGATGTTCAAAAGACGTAAAATTAAAATATGTTGAAAACCATTTTACCGTCTATCTATTGTACAGACGTATATAGGAAAGTCATAAAATAAAAGAATAGACAACCAAAACAAATCACAAAATGAACTAGGTTTGTTGATCTGAATTTGTGATTTCACATCACAACACAGATTTCGAGCTTACCTGGTTCCTCCACGACTATTTCCATTCTCAGTTGAGATGATAACTGAAGAAATTAAATTTCAAACCATCTGTTCAAAAAATGTTTCGTTTACAGTTTCCTTTCGCAAAATTGACTGAATTTGTTCAAATTATTGCCCGAATTGTTGAGCCGTGTGATATTAATCTCCCGTTCGGTAAGTGCGCTACATAGTTGATTCTATCGAAATTGAATTTTCAATAAAACATGATATATACACCCAATACTAAGGATGCTAAGAATATAGCGAAATATTCAGTCTACAGATACAGAAATAATACAAGTACAAGGATAACCCGTAGGCGTTGGGTTTCATAATGTTGGCAACGCTTTTACAGAAACACTAAAATTCCATCATGGCTAAACAGCGTCAATGCAGATAGATTGGTTCACCGGTGTGGAAAGTGACGTCTGGAAAGTAGCCATCCATTCGATACTGCAGTGTTGCGGCACCAATACGCAATCCTCATTATGGTATATGCTTCTTCTGTGATCAATCCGATATAGGGCGGCCACCATGTCAGGCAAATCAACACCACCCATTTCGAGTACAACAGCAGGTGCTTGAACCTTAACATGTCGTCTCTCCTCTGCATCTCATCGCTTCAGTGGACTTTTCGGCTCTATGTCTGCGTAATTTGGCACAAGCTGCACAAAACCGTTGTCACTCCACTAAACAACGCAAAGATTAGAATCCACATCTGTCAACCTTACTAAATGACCTTTTGGTAATTTGGCATCTCTCGGTGAAGCAACCATACAACCCCTCTGACGAGCATAGTTAGCCGTACCCAAATATAGCACACTCTTCTACGTCAAGGCTTGTACTAGCTCTAGGGATGTAAAAAATATCAAAATACACTTTAAACTTATAATTTTTAAATAATGGCCGGCAAATCTTTAACATTATATTTCCACCTAGGCCATACTAAGCCATACTAGGCGGAGGTACCGGTATTTTAGTCGTAAGGCAAGAAATCTTATGCAATTCCCGATACTACGCAGTAAGCATAAATCTTGAAGCCATACCAATTTGACTTCTTAGGACAATTCTGTTTAAGTGACGACAGACATTTAAAAGGATTTCTTGGTATATGCTTCACTTTCATACAAGATTGACGCAATTGATCAAGCAACATTCGAAAATTTAAAAACTTGTCACGGGCTGGATCGTCAACGGTAGATGCTTCAAGTTCAACGTTATCATAAATATGAAAATATTGCTTTATTTCTTCGAAACGAGACACATAGTTAGCTACTAACGCCATTCTAGTTAGTAACCACCAGTAGCATCTGAAAGTTGGCATACCTGTGGCGGCGATTAAAATGAGGATCCAACAAACGGCGCAACTCGGTTAATTTTCTGTAGTCGGTGGCTCTGAAAATGGAGGACCGCGAAAATCTGTCTAGACGCTGCGCAATGAACGATTGCACCATCGAAACAGGTCGTTCGAAAGCCACGCGGGTTGACGCTTTTTGACTGAGGCTCCGGCACCTGCTAGTTCCACCCATAGTGAACGTCTACTTGTCCACCTGCTTCCTGAAAGTACTGTAAAAAGCACAGCATTGAAATGGTCAGGGTATAATCTACAACAGCAGCCCTAACAGAACTGCACCAGTTGTTTGAGAAAAGTCCCTTATCACCTGCATTGCAAATCAGATATTTATATAAAACTATAACCAAGATCAGACTGTCATATTAGTTGTTCATTCAAGACCATTTTCACAAACGGAGAAACACATGACCGGACATCTATCTTGGGACAAAGACCAAACAGTGAAAATCATGCAGGTACACGCTTGTTCACTGTGCAGTGACCATTTTGAGCAAGTCGCTATTAACATCCATGGAACAAAGAACACAAATGGCTGGTATGGTTCGCACAGTTAAAACAATGATACTGTGGCTGATGTAGCTTCATTTAGGACTAAAGAAACTTGTGTCATACATATTAATTGCTCATGCTGCACAGCACAGTTGGAATAGACCACATACTCAGTGAATTTTCGTCTATTGTGTTATAATTTTAACTGTTACTGGAAGTGAATCGCAATTAGACAAGTAAAAATATAGATCGCAAACTCTTTTACTACTAACTTGTTCTGTTTCTGGACTTAGGGCACAGTCGCCATAGTTCCCATAAACAATATTCACACCATCGTCAAGACAATTCGAATCCGCATCTATATCGTCATATTCTGATTCGTCGATATCTGAATCGTGCCAAAAAGCACGAACGAGTCACCATCTTTGTAAAATTTTACACTTCTGGCAATCTGAATACAACTGCAGAACGGCAATTTTGAGGAATATCACTATATATATTGCAAGACTACAAAATCGCTGACTTTAGTATCAAAATATAAACAGCCACATTTCTGTTATATGTCGTGAAAAAGTAAAATTACAAGCTATAACCACAGAAAATAATTCAAACCGGCAAATTGCGTCCACATTAAATTCGAAAAAATCGTTGTTCATGCTTAATGCGATACTTGTCTTTTTAACCACCTGCGGAAGTTATCCAGCAACATCCTTAACGAATAAGTAATATTCTACCGTAAACGCAGATAAGCTAAAGGACGAATCTATTTACAGAACAACACCTTCCTGAATATGTTGCTTTCAATCAATATTACGAACATTTAAGATATGCAGGGCAGAAAGTTGCAGTGATCGTCCGATAAATCCTCGTTGCCGCAGGGCAACATTATGCAGGAAAGGCTTAAGAGAAACGTTTCGGTACTGGACCACTTTAATTAAAATCCATGATGTTATTATAGTTCCAATGATCAAAAGATGCAAAAACACAATTTTCCAAAAGGCTGTTTTCCGAAAGAACACTCGATCAAAAGATGCAAAAACACAATTTTCCAAAAGGCTCAGTTTTCCGAAAGACCACGGATAAATCCATATCGATTCTCAAACATATCTCGGTTTCTACCACCGGCCTAGATTTTGGTACGGCTGATTCTTTGGCAAAAACGACAAAGGATTTTTTAATTCGACCAACATTTCTTGTTGCAAACACGTTGGCAATTGATAGACTTCAAAAAGGGGAAATTCTAGTGTTGCGCACGGCTGACAAGATAGAACAGTCAGCGGGCAAAAAAGCGCCCTCCCGACGGATCAAAGCTTGTACAGTGGACTATCAAGAACAAAACCCCTACTTCTCTTATGAAAATTTACTCAAATGTGTTGTACGGGGACAATATACAGATAAATTGCTCAAGCCTACGCCCAGGCAGACTATAGCAAGATTGCACTACAAAAGTTTCCCAATATATACATAACACATTAAAAAGAGTTCTATATAATCTCACATACTGATACAATTGAGAGCAAAATCTAAATTTAAGGCGGGGAGACAAACCGACATAGCTCACGTAGCAGCTCGTTAGCACTAATTCAGGGCGACAAACACATATGCAAATCAACAAATTTATTACGGTAAAGCAACAACGCCAATGAAAAGCAATAACAATAATATTTACAAGAATTGCATATGCACTATAGCAACGCAAAAATGCTTCGCTGGGACCGTTGGCTTTAGTGTTACTTATAATTATTGTCGAGCCAGTACAATGCATTAGCAATAACGGATAGCTAATAAACTCGTTTAAAACACAGCCAAGACTCACAGCTGCACCTTAAACGATTCATGCATGTGCTACGTAAAGTGTTTAACGTGTATTAATTATGCGTTTTCGTTCGTTCGCTGTGCGAGGTTTGCAGCCGAGCAACAGTTACTGCATGAATTACGGCTAACGTACCTACAAGAGCGGCACCCGAATGATTTTTGTATAATGGTTCCCCAGCGCCTCTTGTGCGAAGCTGACGCACATATATATAATGACTGCGTTATTAATTTTGGAAACGCTGCGACAATAATAGTCCTCAACGTATGGGCAACAGCACGCTAGCGCTGAATAGCAATGCTTTATTTCATAAAAATGGTCTTTGGAAAACAATTTACTCAAAATATTTCCTATTTTTCGCATAGCTTGCACGACGCACTTACCGAACGAATCCAAAAACTCCACTAGAGCGGCGATGCAGGATTCCAAATTTATGCCAGAGACATGGACCAATGGCAGCGTAAACGGCAGTCCGCAGTGTAAACTTGAAGAACTTTATAACTACTAGGTATGTATTAGGGAAATATAATCGGACAACCACAAATACAGAAGCGCATCGGAGCATGACTTTCCAACTACTTTTTGAAAATTAACCAAGAATAAAAAATACATCCGGAAAAATCTAACAGCTTTGCAATAAAACTGTCATTGGAGGTAGCGACGGGCATGTTGCATTGAACGTAATAGTCATTAACAAGAAAATTATACTTTGTGTAAAATGAGCTCTTCTTTCTTGCAAGGCTGCTGGTTTAATACAGAAATGTATTTCAACGAAATTAGTGCACTAAAGACCAACGGCAAGTAACGCTAAACCGGCGTTTACACTTGACAATGCTAACTCCGACGGAATTAGTAGCAGGGTTGGGCACCGGAAAAAAGTGTTTTCCTACCCCCCCCACGAAAAAATGGGGAAAAACTATTTCAGGATTCTGGAGCCGAAAATATTTGGAAAACCTTTATGCAACAAAATATTACGGCCACGCGCATTATTTACATTCATTTAAGCAGCCTTTACATTTCATGATTATGATTATGGTAGAAATGGTTTAACACTATCTTCCAAGCATCGACTAAATATATAATCTCAGTATAAGCATAGCTTGTTTCCTTCATCGCATCAGAAACATTTGTCCGATGGCAAATTTAAATTAGGCGCGGTATTGAATATAGCCATGGGATTTGTATCGAGCATATGAAAGCAGTAAACTAGGCAGACACAGGCCAAGTACACATGCCCACTGGTGAATATGGAACGGGCGTTGGTTACCGATAAAGTCAGCCCCCTCCAAGAAAAACCAAAAACCTAGGGATTATACCCCTTGGTGATTATCTACCACCATCCCACTCCACGCACCAGTCTGTTTACCTGTGATAGATACCTGCGCGCATGTATGGCATTTTTACCACGACGGGTAATATACTAAATAGATCGACAGTTGGATCGTAGACATAAATTGCAAATTCCATGTCACATCATTGCCGGTGTAGACCTTTTTCAGTAATTAAGGCATTGACAATCAACAACAAGATTCAATTTCGCACAAAACTGTGTTTCCTGCTATTTTCATAACAGATTAACAAGTAAAAAAAACTAACAGCAAAATTTGACTTTTCCGGAAAAAACCGGTTTTTTCCGGTCCCACTTTTTTCCGGAAAAATCCAACGCTTATTAGTACAGTACGCGTCAGAAATTACACTCTTATTTCGAGCGAGCGAGTTCAAACTAGTCTCGAGCGATCCGCCACAGAATAGCTCGCTCGAGATTTTTAAACTATTTAAATAGTAAATTTTATTTTTAAAACAAATTTATTTCGACCGAGTGACAGACATTTTTGGCGGGTACTGAACATAGATACAGCTACATAAAATCAAATCGCTCACGAAAAATTTGTCAAACAGGTCACAAAATGAACAGTCAATTTTTGGCTAAATGGCAAACGGCTTGCGAAAGCTTTGTTTCATTACTCTACGTACTGTACACTGATCGATATCTCGAAGATATACATTACAATTTGTACATTTCCCGTTCTCCCAATACTGTTGCCACGGTATTTGCCACCGTCGTGCCTTCCGAACGCAACCAAAATATGTTTATCCACAGTCGCACCCAAAACAAATATTTTTATGATCAACTAAACGAATCCCAACGAGTCAACATCTAGTCATGTTCCGTGAAATTGTTGAACAGCCATCTTAACGCTGAAAGCAATATAACAACTAATATCTTTATGTTCATATTATTTATTATTATGTTCATTATCATAATATTATCATATTATTTATTCCTTATACAAAAACTAATATCTTTATGTTCATTTTTTGCCACAGCCGTCATGCTGTGACATTGATTTCACCTGTCAGAATGTGTATTAAAGCTTTAATTGCACTGCACTGTACGTATCTGTTAGTCATAAAATCCTTTTCAGATCCGACCGCTGGAGTCTGCATGCCAGGCAAAAATGGCACGCAGCAAACGTCTCGGATTTGTTGACTACAACTGAGATGAAAACTTAACCAGGTCCGAATTCATTCTTGCTATTTTATAGACAGCATAATCGCAAACACTGAAGTCAAACAATTTGACATGTTTCAAAAACCATATATTATGCTGAACCGTCGTAAAGTTTATATTTAAATAATTATATGTAGTCCAGGCGCATAAATTCTATTGTTAATAGCAATATGACTGCTGTGACATTCTTCTTTTAAGAAGAAAACTTTTTCGTTTTCAAACGAAAGTTCTTGTCTAGAGCTGTCCTACACATTTCGATCAATATAAAATTTTTATACTTTTTTTATCGTTTAAACCAAGCACTATTACATTAAACCCTGTTTACCGTAAGCAAAACTTGGCTTAATGTAAGTGTCAAATTTATATAGTATTCGACATAACTCAGTGCAGAGCATTCTGTCAACACTAGCTCACAAATTAATACAAACTAGTTTATTATATCGAAGAAAAGTCGATCAAGAAATTTCGGAATTCCCCTTATCAAACACGTACAAAATCTCTGTAAAATTTATTAAAGAAGTATGTATGTAGGTAACCACAAGCAGTCGCCCAAAATGATATGTTACGAAAACATATTTTGCATAATATATTTGCTGGTCTTAAGTACTGAACGGTGAATTTTATTAAGCTGTTTACATGTCTCAGGATCACACCTACATTAAAAGCGAAAAAAATTCACCACTAATATGAAATGTTGTAGCCACCCAATAGCTTATCCTTGTGACTCACAATTTTTATGCCAAAAATACTGTTCTCATCCTCGCTCAAGTTGTTAACATTTTGCCATACAATAATAATTAAGTTCGTCGCTACTAAGCAGATGTCGCAGGATTTTGAATACACCAAAATCTTTTAGCCGCGAATGTCGTTCGATGCTGTCTGAAAAAATACCGGTCTCTGCCTCGCTCGCCTGCTAACAGCGTATTTGACATACAATATACGATCGTCGTTACTAAGCAGAAATAGGATTGTGAAAACGCCAAAATATTTTAGCTGCGAATGTCGTTCCATGCCGCCTGAAAAAATACTGCTCTCTCCCTCGCTCGCTTTTGCTCGGCTGTTAGCAGCTTACTTGTCATACAATATGCGATCGGCGGTACTAAGCTGATATAGTATTGTGAAAACGGCAAAATCTTTTAAACTTATTTGACATACAACATATGATCGTCGTTACTAAGCAGGTGTAGGATTATGAAAACGCCAAAATATTTTAGCTGCGAATGTCGTTCCATGCCGCCTGAAAAAATACTGTTCTCTCCCTCGCTCGGTTTTGCTCGGTTGTTAGCAGCTTATTAATTTGACATACAACATATGATCGTCGTTACTAAGCAGATGTAGGATTATGATAACGCCAAAATATTTTAGATGGGAATGTCGTGTCGTTCCATGCCGTCTGAAAAAATACTGTTCTCTCCCACGCTCGCTTTTGCTCGGTTGTTAGCAGCTTACTTGTCATACAATATTATATTATGATCGTCGTTACAAAGCAGATATAGGATTGTGAAAACGCCAAAATATTTTAGCTGCGAATGTCGTTCCATGCCGCCTGAAAAAATACTATTCTCTCCCTCGCTCGCTTTTGCTCGGCTGTTAGCAGCTTACGTGTCACACAATATGCGATCGTCGCTACTAAGCTGATGTAGGATTGTGAAAACGGCAAAATCTTTTAGCAGCGAATGTCGTTACATGCTGCGTGAAAATATACTGTTCTGTCCCTCGCTCGCCTTTGCTTGTTTGTTAACAGCTTATTTAACATATACAGCATACGATCGTCGCTACTAAGCATATGTAGGATTGTTAAAACGCCAAAATATTTTAGCTGCGAATGTCGTTCCATGCTGCTTGAAAAACACTACTCTCTCCCTTGCTCCCATCTGCTCGGTTGTTAACAGCTTACTTATCATACAATATGCGCTCATGGCTACTAAGAAGATGTTGCAAGATTTTGAAAATACCAAAATCTTTTAGTCGGGAATGTCGTTCGATGTTATCTAAAAATACTGGTCTCTGCCTCGCTCGCCTGTGTTCGGCTGTTAACAGCTTATTTGACATATGATCATAGTTACTAACCAGATGTAGGATTGTGAAAACGATAAAATCTTTTAGCTGCGAATGGTGTTACATGCTGCGTGGAAATATATTAACTGCGAATGTCGTTCCATGCCGCCTGAAAAAATACTGCTCTCTCCCTCGCTCGCTTTTGCTCGGTTGTTAGCAGCTTACTTGTCATACAATATTATAATATTATGATCGTCGTTACAAAGCAGATGTAGGATTGTGAAAACGCCAAAATATTTTAGCTGCGAATGTCGTTCCATGCCGCCTGAAAAAATACTGCTCTCTCCCTCGCTCGCTTTTGCTCGGTTGTTAGCAGCTTACTTGTCATACAATATTATATTATGATCGTCGTTACAAAGCAGATGTAGGATTGGGAAAACGCCAAAATATTTTAGCTGCGAATGTCGTTCCATGCTGCTTGAAAAAACACTACTCTCTCCCTTGCTCCCATTTGCTCGGTTGTTAACAGCTTACTTATCATACAATATGCGCTCGTGGCTACTAAGAAGATGTTGCAAGATTTTGAAAGTACCAAAATCTTTTAGTCGCGAATGTCGTTCGATGTTGTCTAAAAATACTGGTCTCTGCCTCGCTCGCCTGTGTTCGGCTGTTAACAGCTTATTTGACATATGATCATCGTTACTAACCAGATGTAGGATTGTAAACACGATAAAATCTTTTAGCTGCGAATGGTGTTACATGCTGCGTCGAAATATATTAACTGCGAATGTCGTTCCATGCCGCCTGAAAAAATACTGCTCTCTCCCTCGCTCGCTTTTGCTCGGTTGTTAGCAGCTTACTTGTCATACAATATTATATTATGATCGTCGTTACAAAGCAGATGTAGGATTGTGAAAACGCCAAAATATTTTAGCTGCGAATGTCGTTCCATGCCGCCTGAAAAAATACTGCTCTCTCCCTCGCTCGCTTTTGCTCGGTTGTTAGCAGCTTACTTGTCATACAATATTATATTATGATCGTCGTTACAAAGCAGATGTAGGATTGGGAAAACGCCAAAATATTTTAGCTGCGAATGTCGTTCCATGCTGCTTGAAAAAACACTACTCTCTCCCTTGCTCCCATTTGCTCGGTTGTTAACAGCTTACTTATCATACAATATGCGCTCGTGGCTACTAAGAAGATGTTGCAAGATTTTGAAAATACCAAAATCTTTTAGTCGCGAATGTCGTTCGATGTTGTCTAAAAATACTGGTCTCTGCCTCGCTCGCCTGTGTTCGGCTGTTAACAGCTTATTTGACATATGATCATCGTTACTAACCAGATGTAGGATTGTAAAAACGATAAATCTTTTAGCTGCGAATGGTGTTACATGCTGCGTGGAAATATACAGTACTCTCGCTCGCTCGACTTTGCTTGGTTGTTAACAGCCTATTTGACATACAATATATGATCGTTGTTACTAAGCAGATGTAGGATTGTAAAAACGCAAAAATATTTTAGCTGCAAATGTCGTTCCATCCCGCCTGAAAAAATACTGCTCTCTCCGTCGCTCGCTTTTGCTCGGTTGTTAGCAGCTTACTTGTCATACAATATTATATTATGATCGTCGTTACAAAGCAGATGTAGGATTGTGAAAACGCCAAAATATTTTAGCTGCGAATGTCGTTCCATGCCGCCTGAAAAAATACTGCTCTCTCCCTCGCTCGCTTTTGCTCGGTTGTTAGCAACTTACTTGTCATACACGATCGTCGCTACTAAGCTGATATAGGATTGTGAAAACGCCAAAATATTTTAGCTGCGAATGTCGTTCCATGCCGCCTAAAAATACTGTTCTCTCCCTCGTTCGCTTTTTCTCGGTTGTTAACAGCTTACTTGTCATACAATATTATATTATGATCGTCGTTACTAAGCAGATGTAAGATTGTGAAAACGCCAAAATATTTTAGCTGCGAATGTTATTCCATGCCGCCTGAAAAAATACTGTTCTCTCCCTCGCTCGCTTTTACTCGGTTGTTAGCAGCTTTACTTGTCATACAATATTCGATCGTCGCTACTAAGCTGATATAGGATTGTGAAAACGGCAAAACCTTTTAGCCGCAAATGTCGTTCCATGCTGCGTGAAAATATACTGTTCTCTCCCTCGCTCGCTTTTGCTTGGTGTTAACAGCTTATTTAACATACACAGTATACGATCGTCGCTACTAAGATTATGTAGGATTGTGAAAACGCCAAAATATTTTAGCTGCTAATTTCGTTCCATGCTTCCTCAAGAAATACTGTATTCACCCTCGCTCGCCTTAGCTCGCTTGTTAACAGCTTATTTGACATACCAATCTGTATGGTCGTCATTACGGCCAATCCATCTGAACGTTCAAATCTTGCACTGGATGTTGTTCCATCCGCATAAAA